>CATIWM010674995.1:0-18983 GCA_949671775.1 Mallotus repandus
CGTCTTTCATGGTCGAGCCAAGCATATAGAAATAAAGCATCATTTTATAAGGGAGCTAGTAGCAAAGAAGGAAATCAGCCTGAAGTTCTGCAGGACAGATGATCAGATTGCAGATATTTTCACAAAAGCACTGTCTTATGCTAGATTCAACTATCTAAGAAGCAAGCTTGGGATGGGGGAGTTTGAATCAAGAAGGGGTGTTACAAATGTGATTCAAACCACTAACAGCTAGTAAGAAGTGGTCTTGATGAAGTGCTAGTCAGTTCCTTGATTGTAGGAACTGTCATTGGTGACTCTCATTTAGTGGGATCATGATCCCACATTTTTATGTAGTGTCCTAGTTTCTAGGAGTTTAATTTGTTTCAGTTTTGCTATTTATTGGTTCCTCAGTTATGTTTCAGATGGATATCTTTGCTTTCTTTCATCAAATAAACGGTTCACTTCTGTTATTGCATAGTGTAACTTGTTATATTTTCTACAATCTTTAAGTTTTACTCTAACACTATCGCCACTGCCACTTGATGCTAGTGCCTGTTGCTGCTACTGATTCCGTCGCTTGTTGCCACTGTTGGTTCCGTCGCCTGTTGCAGCTACTGGTTCCATCGCCTGTTGCCGCTGCTGGTTTCGTCGCTTGCTGTTGCTACTGATGCCACTGCCTACTGTTACTGCTGATGCTGCCACTTGAAGCTGTAGCAAATTGTTGTTTTGATTTCTTGTGGTTTTTGATTTTTTGTTTGTTTTTGAGTTCTTGTAGTTTTTGATGTCTGATCATGAATTAACAAAGAAATTTGGCAATGTTGCATGAGATTATGGGTGGTGTTTTGCTAGGCCTAGATTCACACGCACATGCCGACCTATGGCTAGTCAGTTGCCCAAAGATTTGTGTTGTATTTGTATATTCATAATATGCAGTAGTAGAAGTGTTTGGTTTTTTTGGCTTTTTGATTTCTTGTGGTTTTTAATTTTTTTGTTCTTGATAATATTGAATTTATTTTTTTGTATTATTTGTAATGTTATTTTTGCATATGTACAATCACCTTCTCATGTAGAAATTATCATAACCAATTTTTGATCTTTCTCCAAATTAACCATTTTTAATATCTATAAATTATTTATCACGATGACAACTCATTATACATGTTTTCAGCATAATAATTAATAATATATTATATTTTAATTAAGAGTTTAATTTTTAGTAAAATTTTAATTTATGAGTTTAATTTTTAGTAAAAGCAAATTTCACTTAAATTTGATAAATAATTTTAATTTTATTATTAATTAATTTCTATTGATAATATAAATAAGAGACAATTACTATTTACCCTCTAAGATTTGGTGTATTGTATTAAGTGGTCATTCAGTTTTAAAAAATACATTTATTCGTCCCTCACTTTTAATTCTGTTATACTAAATAATCCTTCTGTCAATATTTTCACTATTTTATTGTTAGAAAATGAGGAAAATAAATGTAAAATAGGAAAGAAAAAATAAAAAGTCATAAATACCCTTGAATGTGATGACTATTATCCTCATATAGTGAATACCATCTTATTTCTCTTCTTCTTCTCTTCTTCACTTATTCTGTTTCTCTTCTTCTTCGCCTCTTCTGTTTATCTTCTTCTTCCTCTTTTTCTTCTTCTGCTTCTCTTGGACCCAGTGGAGTAGCGACAAGCTTAGATAAGGGAAGGAGGAGGAAATTGTGTTGCAGAGGAAAGAGGCATTGGCAGAGGTGATGAAGTGGAAAGCAATATTCTGAGGATAAGATGAATGTTGAAGAATAAAGAGAATTGCTACCATGGAGCCACGGAAAAAGATAACTAATCATTTTAATTTTCAAGAAACCTCATAGTGCAAAAGTGATTAACATTTTCTTGAATTAATCACTAAAGTCGCTTTCTTTTGTTCCAGGATGATCAATTTCGAAGCTAGTAGAAGCAACAACAAAGGTAATTAACTAGAGATCATACAAAATTTTAGGGTTTATTTTTTCTTTTTATGCAAAGAATCAACTTTTAAGATTGTACTATTTGATAGAACTTTGATATACTAATTATCATTGATTGATTATAAACCAAAAGAAGAGATGGATGAGAAGATGGCAGTGAGAAGCCGAGTGATAGGGTCAACTCTACCAAGGTGTGATAGATGTTGCAGCTCTTATGAGCATTGTAAGGCAGTTCAAGTACCAGTAACAACAACAATCTTAAACCATAAAAGAAATAGTAGTCATTTATCCAGTTAAATCTCTAATATTGCATACTCTAAAGGTTATGATGTCTCCAATTATAAACCTATGAGTTGAAAATGCAAATGCAGTAATATGATTTTCAATCCTTCATTAAAATAAAGGATATAATATAATGAATGTGTAATTGAGGCAAAAGATGGGGTTTCTGCAGTGATTTGTGTGTAATAGAGAACTAGAGTTTGATCAGTTGAAATCAAAGTGGTGGTGGAGTAGGCAATGGTGGAGGCAGAGGACTAATAAATGTGGAGGATCTGCAATCTGTACTCTATTAATTTTATTAATTTCTAATTGGTTATTGACAAAAGTCTGAATCTTTTAGGTTTTATTTGATTTTCTTTAGATCAATTCAGAATATTTGGTGTGTTGTTGCTAATGTGGGTATGTTTGGATGATTGGTGTTGCAGTTGATCAATCAAAAAAATTTCAAGAAGCTTTCAAGAGAGGAAATTTAGTCCTTTTGTACCGTTGCATATTATGTGATCATCTTACTCCAGCGCTTGCTTATCACTGTCTTGTTAAAGAAGGTGACAAAGATGCTCCTAGCTTTTTGTTTGAGTTCGTCAAGCCTGGTTTGGATGCTTCCACTATTGTACATTCTTCATTAAAAATAAGATGGACGGAGTGGAAAGCAGTATTCTAAGGACAAGATGAATGTTGAAGAACAGAGAGAATTGTTGTCATGGAGCCACAAATATAGTAGTTTGAATTGCTGTTATAGAGCTATTTAAACAATTTTGTAGCATTATGCTGCTCTTCTGCGAGCCGTGAAGGCTGGATTTTGTTCATTATAAGCAACATCCCAGTAGCTCAAGTTAATAAAGAGTTGATGACAGCTTCAAGGCCAAAAGAGGAAACCCTACACCCCCAGTTGTTGCAACCCAAGCCATTGTTGTTGCAATGAGAGTCATTATATTAATGGAGTTTAGAAGAAGCTTGTTCCAGTTATCTCTTTGCTCGCCGATGTTTCTGTGCATCTGTACTCTATTAGAAATAGCTTATAAGATTGCATAAAGTTTGGCTGTTGCCTTAGAACCAGTAGTAGACTTGTTGGTAGGTTCATCTATTGTTGTGGTGGTGGTGACATTCTTTTCAACTGGAATGGTGTTTGTAAAAGCATCGTTCAGACTCAGTTCCTCAACCAAGTTTTTTGATGGTGCTTTTGAAATTGGGAAATGAATTTTTTAAAGTTTAATGACAGAAATGACAACACTTATTTTTTTTGAAGAGTTAAGGGATAAAAAATTGAAAGATTTGAGAGGTTTTCAATTTTTTTCATTTCGTGTTTTCCGCCATGGTTGTTACGAGAGACAGAGAAAGAGAGAGAAAGCAAGTGTAGTGCATATTGATTTTCAATTTTCCTCTTTTTACACGCAAAAAGCAAACACATGGTTTTTTGGTCATTTTATATGTATTTAACAGCTATTTAACGGAAAACATAACAGAAAGACCATTTAATTTATTTCTCTAAAATTGAGGGATGAACAAATATAATTTTTAAAAGTGAGGGACCACTTAATATAATACATCAACCCTTAGGGGGCAAATAGTAATTGTCCCTATAAATAAAAATGTAAATATTGAAAAATAAAAAAAATTGATGCCTTGATAAAAAAATACATATCCAAATGATAAAAAAAATAGTATTAGGGAAATAAGATGTGTTTATATTACATAAGGGTAAAAGAGTCATTGCATATACAATTAACGATTTATAGTGTAAAAATCTAACGGAGGGGGGAATAGTTAACGAAATTAAAACTGAGGGGGTATCTAATTGACTTTTTAAAATGCAGGGACGGAGTAGTGAATTTTGCCAAACCTCAGGGGGCAAATAGTAATTGTCCCTATTATTTTTACAAAAATAAGATCTTAATACAAAATTGAGATTTTCATTGTTAAAAATATAATAAAAGTGGGGTCTTAAATATAAAGATAAATTTTTATTATAAATTTTAAAACTTTATAATTAAAGTAATTTTTTTCTTTCTTTATTTAAAATGAATATAAATTAATTTCTTCTTTTTTTTAACCTTCACGTATTTGTTCATTTGCATAATACTCATACTCTCATTTTAGGAAGATACCAATGACCTTGTAATTAAAGTCCCAATTTGGGGAATTTTTCAAAGAATTACTTGAGGTATTCATTCTAATCAATTAAATGATTCATGCATTTGCATTAGCATCCTCATTTGCTATTTGTTTTGATGTTCATTTTATTATTTTATTATTTAATTTCTCTTTTATTTATTAATCATCGTGTGAATGAGTAAATATATAAAAATTGTTATAAATAGAATGTGTGTTTGCATGTGTTTGCGTACTAATATTTGTTTTGCAGGGATTATTAGAATATTATTTTCCTTTTATTTTACATTTGGATGTTTTTATTACAATAAGTCACTTCAAAATGATGTAATCCTTAATCCCAATTCCCCCATATTTAGTATTTATTTTGATGTATATATTAGAATAGGTTATTTTAAGGGTTGTAATCCTTAATCTCTTTCTCCATTTTATTTTTGTTTTATTTCGTTTGCCTTGGTTGATTATCTCTTCCATGCTTGTGTGCTATTTGTTTAGTTGTCTACTTGCTTTAGTTAAGATACATGTCATTTACTTATTTTATTTGCTAAGTATACCATGTTTTATGTGCTTATTTCTTTATTGCTTTCATAATCACACTTGTAATGTATGACCATCTCAATTATCCCAAACGCTAAATTATCAATCAACGCCATATTAAATAAATTAACTAATGTTCAAGTGTGGTAAATGTATCGTTAAAACCGAAACTAAGGTAATGCAACAAGCAATTTAGTATATGTATATCAAGAAACAGTCAAGTAGATGCTACTATCCGAATCTAAAATCTCTAATAAAGAAAATGGGTTTCCATTTATCAATTTCCTATTTCCTGGTTGTGGTCGGGTGATGACTCTAAAACTCATAGGATTGGCTCTCCAAGGGTTGTCCCTCCCACATAATTAACACTCGAAATTAAAATGTCCCTCTCGCCTATCTCTTGTGTGCCATCACCACCACTCATATGACTATAGGTGACTTCTAGTCCTCACCCATGGATACTCTCAGCCTAGATAAGCGAAAAAGGGTCATCCTACGCTTAATATACTGAATTACTCCCAGGATCTTGTAATCCCAAGAACATCACCAGATACAGTTAGAAACTAAAAAAAGAAATAGCAACAAAGAAGATGCCAAGGAAAACTATCGGGCTTCTTCATAGCACAAACATCCAAAAGGCAAGTAGGAATGAATTGCTTATTTGCAGTAACCAAAGCATCTAAGTGATGTGGTTTAGATCCAAGAATGTCAAACCTCGGCCTGGGTACTCAAAATCTTGATCCACAAAGATCGTATCTTCATCTATAGTAAGAGTGCATCTCAGAATAGCACTAAACTCCTTAAACAGGGGGCATAGCACTTTACAATTGAAGTGAAAGACGTGTTCATATAGATCCCAAAATGAAGTGGTCACCTGTAGGAATTAGAAGTTAAGACTGACAAGCTGGAGAGTCCTGAATCATAATATCCCAAAAGACTCTAAACATTTCCAATGACCGTTGCCAAAACCTCGAAGAAAATCCCTCAACCCATAAAGACTAGCCTTAATTATGCTCAAACAACTCTTTCTCACTTAAAAATCCCAAAACAATCCCTAAAACCTTATAACACAATCTACTAAAGCATAAAATAAACCAAAATGACTTGAAAATTCCTTCAAATAAGCACCCATGTTAAAAATGAGCTCTAGTAATGCAAGTGTGAAAACACCACAAGTGTGGATTCTTTCCACGCACATGAATTTTACCAACACACATGAGTCCTTTGCTTATTTAGGTTTTATCTTCTCGTTTTTTCTTTTAATTCCCATATCTTTAAAATTTGGTCATCGTACTTAACCCTAAATAAAATAAACCTAAGATTTGAGCCTAAAATGCACAAAACTCTTCGATTTGGGATGATAAAGCGAGCTAAGGGTGCATAGACAATCAAAAGAAAAGGGGATGCAAAATGAATATACAAATTTCTATAATTGTACAACATCATAACGTCAGACAATTCTATATCAAAGTCATACTAGAAATATCATTAAATGTAGTCAGAATGTAGTTAGAATCAAGATAGGGGCAATAATGAGGTCAAGACTCATCCTCATCATCATCATCACCCAAAGGACCTCTCTTGCTAGGGCCAACATTAAAACCATGCATCCTCATCTCTCAAAGCCCGATCTCAAGTCTATCAATCTGACTCTAATAGTAGGCCTCTCTCTCTGTATGCTGTTGAACAATATCGGAATGCTCATGCTGCATTAATATTTGCATCATCAGCATATTGCGTGAATAAATGCATCACATGAAACAAACATGAAGCATGCATCATATGCATAATTATGTTATAAGATGAAGATACTAACCCAAACGTTAGAAGAATAGTGGATATGATATTTGAGCAGTCCAGAAGTGCACTAGTACAAGTGCTCCAAATCTCGAGGAACCTGCTTTTGACAAAGTCATCAAATAAAGTCAAAGTGATCACCGAAAGCCAACAATAAACTATGTGGCATTAACTCATATGAGTCATGTCCGCCGGAGCAAAGTTGATTTTTAACTCCTCAATGGGTAATGTCTACATCACTGCATTGCCCTACAGATCCAAATAATGAACAACGAGGATGAACAAAGTAGCAATCTCTCCATAAATAATCCCAGGGCCTCAAGAGCCGCAGTCACAGGAGCTGTCTCACATAAAAAATCAGCAGCCCAGTTGAACTGCTAGGCCGAGACCGTTTGGAGTGAGACTGAAAGTTCCAAAAGTTAATAAAAGCAGAAGCAATTAAGATAGAATAAAGAATAAGTGCTAAAAAACTAACCAGACATGAAGATGAAGTAAAGCCACTAGCAAAAGAGGTGAGAGGATGGCCCGCTATAATATTATCAATGAGGAAAAAGATGACACAAGTCTTGTGAAAAACTCCCGATGGCTCCAAAAAGTAATGACCCTCATATATGGCTAAGGCCTCTTGCAGGTGATCGGCCAATATATCAAGAGAAGGAACACGATGTCTATTAGGACCACTAGTCAATACATGCTCACTGAGGTACCAAGCATAGTCGATAAAAGTCTTAAGCAGAACTCTCTGACTAGTTGATGCGGACATAGAAGAGCAAGCAATTCGGTTCCTAGAAAAATATGAGAAATAGAAGTAATGGCAGTTTCATAATTAACTGCAACTTTGGAGAGTCGGATTTTGGCGATTCAAAAGCCTAATTTGATTGGAAATGGACCAAGGATTAGGAGTCACGAGCTTTGCTCATGAGACCCATTATTTTTTGGGCAAATTTTTTCATTTAGGCCTTCAAAAAGGTAATTTTTGTGTTTTATTTATTTTAAAATTCTTTTTCCTAGGTGGTTTGGGATTGTTTTAGGGTTTCTATTTAAAACTTTTTGTTTTTGGCTTTTGGATGTTGTTATGAATAATAGAATTCGACTCTTTTGAGATTTCCCAAAATTGAGGATTGCAGGTTGTAAAAAATTAGTGATTGGTAATCGTGCACGATTCAACAATTATTAATATTTATCCAACATTCTTCCGCTAAGTCAACTCAATAGCACTACACATCTCACCATAAATGTCAACATCAAACTTACCTTACCATTGAAAGTTAACCTGTGGAAGGAGTCAAAATCTTAGATTAAGGTAAACCATTAACCAAGAAACAAATAAAAGGACCGGATCCTCACCCTGTCAATGTGGAGAGCCTCCAATGCTGTGTGACCATCCTTCACTAACCTCAAGCCTCTCAGCCAACCCTCCTTAGTCAAAATCGAAAACGGGAAAAGCCCTTAGAAATCCAAGATGCCAAGTTAGAATGAGGGAGAAGACGAAACTCATAAGCCCAAATCTACAAAAGCAACAATCAATTAATAGAACTAAATCAATAAATAGAAGATGATAAAAGGAAAGAGTTGAAATACTCACATCAACCACCAAGGGCATGCCACAGATCCGTGAACCACCACAACTAGCATCATCCAAGCCACGGTAAAGATACCGGAGAGCTAGAGAACCCAATTATACTCTCACAAGCGATCCAAATCCCACACTACGGGTAGTAACTAATTAACTCAGTGTTATTGGCATTCAAAAACACCACGACGCTTAATAGATAAAAAATAAAGCATTAGGTTAACCTCTCAATATCCTCAGGACACGACCAAGCTAGTCGTGCATACGACACCAAATCAACAGTACTAGACTTAAGCTAAAGCATGGAATAAAATAACTCCACTTTAGGATCTGGCAGAATCTCAATGGGTACCCGCTTGTCTGAGAATGAAAGTCTGGTAATAGCAGCAAAGTTCCTAGGCATAATTATCAACTCACCAAAATGAAAGTGAAAAGTGTGGGTACAATATGGCCACATCTTGATTAATGCGATCATCACAGCCTGGCTGCTCTTGATTATAGAAGGTTCACCAATCAAACTATGAATAAGGCCTTTAAAGCCTAGTCCAGCAACCCAGGCCTTCACCGCTGCAGGTAACTAGCGGTATAATGGCTTCGTACCAGTAAAGCTACCGCGTAAAGCCAAATGTATGACCTAACCCTGATAAAATGAAGTCAGCTAAATAAATTCTCTGACTAAGAATTATCATTTGCATAAGAAAAATCAAATGCTAATTTTAAATTTATTTATTTTCTTTGTATGAATACATAGCACATGCAAAGACGAGAAATGGACAACAATGACCATGTAAACAAAGTAACATGGCAACAACAATATGACAAAGAAGTCAAAAAAAAATTATTGACTAAAGCCTAGTTAATAAACTGAAAGAATAAACACTAAATGCAAGTTTCCTATTTTTCTTCATAGAAAAACAATAAAAGAAGAAAGACACAGAAGGAAGCTTACCTCACACCAATGAACTGTCCACAGTGCTCACCCAAGTTAAAAATGAGCGGCACAGTCTTATTACAAACAACATTATGCCTGCTCCGATGGCACGATATAGATCTCTTGATTGTAGCAGCACCTACATCAAGATCCTCCCAATTAACACCGATGCCCTAAAAAATGGCGGGTCAAAGTCGTTAAGAACACCACCACCCTCCATGGAAACAATGAGCAATGAAAAATCACCAAGGGTGAAGGAAAACACTTCAAGGAAAGGACGAAAAAGCTTTGAAATGAGGTAGAAAAGGTGAAAATGACCCCTTTTAAGGTCATAGCCCATGGGTTTCCTAAAAGCGATGTGCGTGAGAAAAACCCATGCACATAGGTTTTGCAAAACCCATGCATACGGATAATGTGGCCACCCATGCACTACACATTCAGTTCTTGCAATCTAGACTTTCAAAAGTACACAAAATGATGCATGAAGCCATGAAAATACAAAAAAGCCCTAAAGTGAAAGCAAAGGGACTGAAAATGATCTGAGAATGCAGAAAAAGAAAAATCACCACTCCAAACACTGCGCACGACAAAGGGGAGTATTTTCTTCCTTTTTTTCTAATGCATGCATCCACACTTACATCATGCATTAAAATAAACAATAATATATCCTTTCTTGCTTTTCTTGCAAATCCATCTATGCATTGAGAAACATTTATTAGAATCGAGTAAGTCAATTCTAATTGTTATAATCTTCCTTTAATGTTTATTTCACAACTTCCTAAACATGATTGACAGCTCTAAGTTAAGAATTTCTAAACTTTAATCAACCTAATGCTTGACTATAATTTGAATGGAAAAAGATCTTACACAAATTAAATTTGTAAGGGACAATCATGAACAAAATAAATTACAATTATCAAGACATTTTTGAAACAAATGTGAATGCTAGACCATATTTTACCTACTCTAATGCTTGAAAACAAGTGTGAGTGTTGATACTCAAATTTAGACTATTTTTAGACTAATTGGACCACACCATCATTTGTGACACCATTTTTCTTTTCATTTGATTGTCATTGGCTTTTTTTTTTTTTTCTATATTATGTTTTCTTGCCCTATTTGAACCTCTTTCTTTAAAATTATATTATATTGGACCCTTCTATAAAGAAATATTGCAATTAAATCATAAATATTGTAAGAAAGTTTAACTTTAATGTTAATTAATAAAAATTAGCTCAAATAACAATGAGAATTTATGAAATTACTTTCAAGATACATATTTATGAAGTTCTTAAAATTTTTAATTTATAGAAATATATATATTTTTTAAATTTTATAAATCTAACAAATGTTAAACAAAAATTTTATAGACCTAAAGGATTTTTAAAACTTTAAAAATTTTATTATCAAGTGATATACATTTAAAAAATGAATTACAATTTTTCTATAAATTTAATAATTTTTTAAAAATAAAAAAATTATAAAGTATTTTATATGCTAAATTTTTTAAAAAATTTTACAACCTATATATATATAAGAAATTTCATCTTTTATTCTTATTAGTTGAACTAATTTTTATTTACCAAACGTTCAAATTTAAATTTTCTTTAATATATAGGATTTATTTGTAATAATTATTTTGACAAAAAAAAATTGTGATAGTTCTTTAAAGAATGTTTTAATATAATCTAATTTTAAAAAAAAGTACAAATGGGACAAAAAAAATATAAAAGTCAAATGTAAACTTCAAGATAAAGTTGAGGGTCCAATTTACACCTTATCCCATCTCATTCTTATTATTAGCTTAAAATATTTAATTTAAATAAAAATAATATTATATAAATTAATTTTTTATTAATCTATTTATAATTTTAACTTTTAATTAATTTTTAGCTAATAAAAATTGAATTTAAAACATTAAAAATATAATTTGACCTATCATCCTTTACAAGATTTTTTAATTGCTAAATAACTAAAATTAAAACTCTTTATGTTATTTATTTATTTTTAATTCACTTTTCCTGTTTTTAGTAATATTTTTTTAGCAAAGTTGATGAAATTCAAATTTGAGTACTATAGAATTACTAATTTAAATAAATTTACTTTGATAAGTAATGCATTTTATAAATTTATTATGATTTTAAAAGTATTATTATTTTTATAATAACGGCAAATTTAAATTATTAGATGGATTATTTAGTCACTTTACTATATAACATACTATATAAAGTCTTTTAATTAGAACACTCAATTATTAAAAAATATTAAAATATTTGAGCCTAAAATATATTTTTTTGGATTTAAAGTATATTGAAACCCAATTGAGTCCACAAGCCTATAATCAAGCAAGAAACCCCCTAAAAAAAGGAGTCTTGAAAAAGAAGAAAGAAAACACTTGAATATTCTGGAACATATTGAGAAATTGATGCATTGAGTGAGTGAAAGTCTATGGAATATACGTTACAAGCTAAAGGTTTGAGGAGTTGGAGAAGTAGCCAACAAGTAACATATAATTATGAAGACTAGTTGTTCTTAATTAATTGAAACTGATGAAATTGGTTTATAAAAGGTAGCAGGGCAATAAAGGAAGAGAAAACATAGAACTCAACACATATCAACACATAGTAAGTCATTAACACCAATTATCAATCAATCAACAATGAAATTCAACTTTCGCTTTAGTATAATTTCTGTTTTCTTAGCTATTTCTTGTTTTCCTATTAGAACTTGTAATCACCTTATTAATACAAAAATTCTTATTTTATAGTTTGAAAAAAATCATTTCCTATATCATTTAGTTAAATTCATAAAAATCTGGTCAAAATCTAAATAAATTGTGGGGAAGGCGTTTAGGAATTTTGAAAGATGTCAAGTTTCATTTTCAAAAAAATAATCCTTTGGCATGCTCACATATTGAACTTGGTTCACCAAAATAAAATAGAAACAATCTTTTAGCACACTTAGTGGAACACACTCAAATGAGATAAATAGATTAAAAAGTGGAAAAAAAGATTTTGAAGTTGGTTACTAGACCAACAATTCACTTGTAGAAATCAGTGGTTTATGGAAATATGTTAATGACTTATCAGTGCCTCAAGATCAAACTTAGACCAAGGCAACTCTTGGCTCTACAGGCCAAATTTTGAGAACCATTGATACTACTACTACTAGTGAGAGCATTAATGTTCAAGCTATATTCATTGAAGGAATGAAGAAGATGCATGACTCAATTTTGCAGATGAATAATATTTTCCAAAGTTCTCTCTGAAATTCTATGCAAGTCGTAATTCTCTTAATAATATTGTTCATAAAACTTTACAAGAAATCATGAGTTCATTGTTGAATGAACGAATAATTTTGCAAACAAAGAAGTTAGAATATTATACCAAAAGTGGTGATTAAATATAGACATTCATATGTTGCTAAACAAATTCTAAAGGAATCTAGATTCATGATGATGACATTAGGACAAATCTAGGCTTGCAACCTGATGTGCAAAATCCATAAGTGCATGAAATCATCCAAGTAGTAAAATAAATTGATCCCATAAGGATTTGAGAACTAACTATTGAATTAATTTTAGTATTTTCTTGTTTAGATAACTAATATTTTTGATTAATGAAAATGAAAGAAGAAAATAAATTAAAATTAAATAACTAACTAGTCTTAGAATTTAATGAATCTATAAAGGTTAAGGCTTTTATTTCTGGCTCAACTATCAAAAGATTATGTCAACTTCTATCTCAATTATAAATTTCATTTCATATCCAAAGCATCTTATGAATTATGAGGTATTTCTCAAGTGCTCTCATAATTAACCAAATATGATAATTATCCGATTCGCTAGTTCTTGCTAGCACGGTTAAAATATCACAACTAATTCTATAAAGCAATCTTATAAGGAATGATATTGAAGTGTCTTTCAACTAAATCAATTTGAATTAATAGATTTTTATTGCTTTTCTCACTGTAATCAATCTCTCAACCTAATCCTAGTGTCTAGTTTAGTTCAATAGGTGGCCAAGCCAATGAAAAGCATTAAGTCTAATAACATTCATGAAATGAATATTCTTTGATTAAAAGTTTCATCTAATTAAGTTCATGTTGAGTTGGGTCTAAAAGATCCTAACTAAATAAATTAGCCACTCATAGAGATTGAAGAAGAAGAAGAAGCAATTGAAAATCCAAACATATTCATTATAATATAGCAATTAATCATAAAAGAAACGATAAAAGAAAAACTCCCCTTATGCAATTTTATTCGCATGATGCTTGAAGTCTCAATGCTAAATTCTTCCACTCTTAATCCACTTGAGTAGATGAAAGAAAATTAAAAATTAAAATTCTAATGTAAAGAGGACTGAATTTCAAAGTAGTTAGCCTCCATCCTCTCTAAAAAGAGGTAAAACCTAACTATATATAATGTTCCCTTCAAAACCCTAAAAAAACACATTCCTAAATAGTTCTTATCATCAAACATGGCTATGTCAAAAATTCATATGGCTGTGTGACTTGATCTAAGCACATAATGAACATAATTAGATATGGCTATTTCTCAACATGCATATAGCCGTGTCTAAGACTTTACCCCTTGAAAACGATTGAATCAACCCAATATTATTTCATCAAAGTTGTAGATATTTGTCTAAGATTTTTATATCAATTTGAATTACCTTCATTTGACATTTTTAGTTTAATATATCACTAAAATACTAAGAGTTATGCAATTTGAAATGAAAACTACATATGCTAACTTCGACTCACGATTTGAAAACACAAAAGAACTTGGATTTTGATAAGTAAGCTCAATTCAGAAAGCTAGATGTTTACTTTAAATGCCTAGAATATCACTTTCTCATTATAAAATTCTAAGGATGTCAAAAGTTTCATCGAATCTCAGAGGTCAAAGTAGCCCCTCTCCTTGAGCAGTTTATGAACACATGGTTGTGCGCCCAAGATAACACAACCGTGTGGCCTTCATTCATTTAAACTAAGAGCAACCAGACATGGATGTGTGCCTAACATGATATAGCCATGTCTACTTCACATTCTGCAGACTTCAGTTTTCTCAAATCAGACATGGCTGTGTGTACTTAGGCACACTACCGTGTCTTTCCTCCCTCTTATATTTACTTTTATTCTTTGCCCTTTCATTGGCTAGATTAGCTCTTAGCTTTAAGTATCCATTTATTTCATCTAAAATTAGTTCTAAAAAGATGAAACCTACACAATCAACAAAAAAATAATGTAAAAAGTATAATAATTAACAAAAAATGCATAAAATGACAAAAATGACTAACTAGTTTGACTTTTAATGAAAATAATCCTAAATTATGCTTTTAAAAGATAAAAACCTATATTTCTAATAATGAAATGCAACTATTTAGTGCTCAAAATCTATTATTTTATCACTTATCACAATATAAGATTTATAATCAATAGGTTACTTGGTAAGGAAGAGGTCTGAGGGGCGATATTTCTCATGAGAAAGAAGCAATTCCTTAAGGTTAAACAACAATTCCCCAAGGCTAAGTGTAGAATTTTGATGGCCAAGTACTAATTCTATACAGCAGAGCATCAATTCCTTAAGGTCAAATGCAGATTCCTTAAGCTCATGTACATCTTCCTCAAGGCTATTTGCCTTCTCCTTAACCTTCAAGAGTTGTTGTAGACTAAAATGTGGAAAAGAATGAGGCAATACTTATAGAGGAAAATTCACTTTCCTTAGTATCATTTATCCCTTCTATCAATATGGATTCAAAAACATTATTGGATCTAAAAAAGAAAATCAAAGAGAAGGAGAAAGTGGTTCAACCTTCCAATATAAATCCAAACAGGTTCAGATGTTATTAGAGGCTAGTTCCTCGCATTAGATTTTTAACACTTGATAGAAGGTCACCTTTTCCAAATACATTAAGAAACAACCACAGACCTAGAGCAAGGAGGGTGATAAGAGGCCTTTAAGATCTAATAGGAAATCTAGATTGGTGGTACCATAACATGTTCCACCAAACAAGCAATGGCGTAGGGTAGTGCACAAGAAGTTTTCTCGGCCTTTAACTCGTATATAAAAAATAAGATTGGAGAGAAAACATAGAAATTGAAAGGAGAAAGAAGGAAAAAGAGGTATAATATGATGCTAAGTCCAAGTTCATGCTTAAAGGAACATATGATTCAATTTCAAACCAAGAGGAGTTCATGATGTTAGTGATATGCACTAGGTCAATCATGTATGACCATATATTGACTTTGTCATATATTAATTTTATTAATAAAGATGTATTTTCATAATTATTTTATGTTATAATAAATTCCTTGAATAGTCAATTCTTTTTAAGGTCATTAAGTATATGACTTGATAGTAAAACCCTTAGGTGAAATATGAGTTATATTTTAAATTATCCCTAGTCAGTCATTATTATTGAAATAATAATGAATTAAGGCTAGTATGATATTGTTTGATGATTATGTTTTACTAATAATATCTATGAGATATTAAGTCAACTCATAGGTACTTAATTGAGAAATGATGTACTGGATTGACCCACTATAAGAATTCTACATAGGTAACTGTCATAAGTAATTCTCATCACAATAATATTATAGTCCTCTGACCTTAAAATCACCATGGTTTTCTACATAATTATTTTATATTTTGACACATTCTAACATTGTCTTTAACAGGATGGTGAAGTAGATTGTTGTTGGATATAATATGAGTTATCTGAGGAATGTGAGTAATTAAGATGAAATTTATCCCTCATTTAATCCCACTAAGATATCTGTGGGCCACTTGATAAGATAGACCGAGGAATAATGCATGGCCATACTAGAATGAGTTGATAAAGAGTTATCAATATTAGTCTACTTAGAAATGAGAAATAATATGCTTGAATTTTATAAGGATGACATAAACTATATTTTATGTTCAATCAAGGTATCATGTGACAAAAGGACTACAATATTCACAGTGAATTAGGTTATGTCGGATTATCGGCCTTCACATAACTTGGGTAGTCATAATGTCTTTTTGGAAGCCACTTATGATTAGTAGGCCTGAATTAGGATATTAGGACATAGCAGGATCGTACACTTAGAACCGCTCCAAAAAAAACTTGGGTTTACTAGCCCAGTAAAAACTATGTGATAAATAAATATGTAAATTCGTTATATATATATATACAATTAATTATTTGTATATTTATTTAAGGTAATTGTTATCTTAAATAAATAGGAAATACTTTCTGTTTTGGAATTTGAATTAAAATAGAAATAAAAGGTAAATCATTCCAAAATTGTTTTGATAAGTGAAGAGTTACCAAAAATTATTTTTATAAGTGAAACCCTAATGTAAAATGTGTCTATATATATTATTTTCTATAGGGTTTCACATACAATTGTTTTTATGCCTCTTGAGAATTTATTTTCACCTTTTTAAGAAAAGAAAAATGCATAGGGATTGAAAAGTGAGACTTTGAGAGAGGGTGCTAGCATGCTAATTTGTTTTGGCTATCCTATTCGTGTGGATACTCATAGAGGACGCTGCTATATTGGAGATGTCTCAATCCAGTAAGGAATACCAAAAGCTTGAGATAGGGTGTCACCAGTGTGAACCCTCTCCAATCTTTCCAATAATCTTGGCCTTTTTCATATGTGGTAAGGTTTTGAAAACCCTAAATAAATAATTTAATCGAATTACATGGTGTAAGCACCCAATTTCAGGATGATTTGAGTTTGGATGCAACAGAGGACTCCGATGATGAAAATATGATAAATGATCTTCAATATTTGAAGCTTGAAATCTCAAAAGGTTTAGATGCATTTTCAAGGGGATTTAATTGGTTTTTAAAGGACTTAATTTGTTAGATTTTATTTCTTTAGCGGTCCTTTTGCAATTAAAAAAAGCTGAACCGATTGGAAATACATAATCCCGATTGGGATTATATTCTTCTGATTGCATCCGTCCATTTTTTTAATTTATATTTATTTTTTCAGTAAATAAAAATTTGTTTTTTATTTTTTGATTGCTAGAATGATGTGATAAATCCTTTTTCTAGGATTTATCTGGATTTTTTAGAAATAAAAGTTTGAATTAAACCAAAACTTTATCTCTTGTAACTTACAGGAGGATACGTCTTTTGGTTAGGGTTTTTTTTATATAAACCCAACTTAACTCTCCTGAGAAAAAAAAAGAGAAAAAAAAACCCTTTTGGAAACGCAGCATACACACATGCGTATACAGAGCCTAAAAATATTTTTTTACGTATTGTTTTAAAAGTGCAGAAAACCTTTTAGAGAAGAACAATCAATTATTGAAGATCTATTCAAAAGCAACAGTGATTTACACCACTCTGAGGAGCAAATCAATACGGCATCTATTAAACCATCTCTTTTCTATTTTTATTTCATTTTATTATTATTCTATTTGATTCTGATTTGATTTAATTTTAATTCTTAATTTGGTTTAATTACTAATCCATATTTGTTTTTTTTTTGTATACTTATGGTGATGGAAGGATGACATGATACATGGAGAAAATCTATGGAGAATCCATAAAGACCCATGGAATGCCATGGATTTTTATTGTGTATTTGAATTTAGTTTTTTAGAGTTTATTCAATTTTTGGTTGTTTTGTTGTTTATTTTATTTTATTTGGGTTTGTACTTAATTAATTATTTTATCTATACTAGGTTGTAATAGCCTCAATAGTGGGAATAGTAAAATATTTACTTTTTTTTGCCTTTTAAAATCAATTAGTAAATTATGATTTATTTGGTAAACCTTAATTAAAATCAATGGTGACTTTAGATTAATTTTAGGTTGTATGTAATTAAAATTAGGGTTAGAAAAATCACATGATGTTTTTTTTGGATTTGTTATTTTCTTTATTTTTATTATTTGGGCTTGTTTGTTATTTTTGATTCATTTTGGGCCCCAAGCCCACGTGTAGGTCTAACTCATTAATAAAATAGGCCTTTAAAATTAAATTTAGGTTTAATTAACTTTAAAATCAATTTAGGCCCATTTAGGTTAATTTAGACTTTAGCCTCACTTTATATAATTTAAAATAAATTTTGACTTAGCTCAGCCCATTAAATCATTTCTTTTAAAAATAATAGATTTAAGTTCACTAATACAATTAAAATATAGGCACACCTTTAGTTCCATTTCACTGTAAATAAAATATGTAGATTTAGCTAACTTAAAATTAAAATCAAATGTAGATTGGGTCTAGGGACGTTGCGCCTCGAATGCATTTTTTATGTGCTTTTTCATGAATTGGTTGCCTTAGGGTTAGATGGATGTTTAATTAGGGTTTAATGAAATTGCATGTAATTAGGGAATAAGATAGTAATTCATAAAATAATTCTAAATGAACACGAGACTAAAAGAAGTTAGTATTCCATATCCAGAACTCCCGGTTATGGTGCTAGCTTGTATTAGAGAATCGAGTTACCACCACCTTCGATTTGTCCCAGTTATTACCCTGGGTGGCGACCCCTCATCTCCACGCTATGTCTTTATGATATAGTAGTGTGTTCCCTAGAGCCCTAAGCTCAAACAGTGTCACGGTTGCAATAAACTTGGGCGCGCGCTAAACCCCGCCGTCTACAGTGGCGACTCCACTGGGGAAAAGAGATACTGATTCTACTTGTGTTATTTAGAATTATTTTATTAATTATTATTTTATTCTTGCATTCATTTTTGCATGTCCCTATTAGCCGATGGCGTTGGTTTATGGTTCTTTGATTCCACTAGCTTCCTGGGATTGTAAATTGGCTAACCATCACTCTTAGCCTTAACTCG
>CATIWM010675082.1:0-10071 GCA_949671775.1 Mallotus repandus
CATATCAAACCTATTAGATGTGAGCTATAATCTTCAAATTTCCTACTAGGTGTATTTTTATTATTTCCTAACTTAATTCATTTGCTTGTAGGGTGTGCAAGGGATTCTCGAAGCCTGAGACCTCTGTTATCAGACAAAGAGTGAACTGAGCATCCGAGAATAAAAGCTTAACACCATCACTTTGGATTACAAAAATAAACTAAAGAAGGTGAATATGTTGCTCGACCTCGCTCAACAAGATTGTGCTAAGGCCATTTCCGAGGCTGAGGAAAAATAAAAGAAGATTATCGATCTAGAGTATTCCTTTGAGCAACTAACACCTAATATTGAAGACCTAGAAACCGAACAAAAAAACTTAAAAGCATAGGTAGCTCAAAATGAAGATATCCGAACTATTGATAACCAAGAGCTGACAAGGAATTTTCTAAAGGCTCAAAGGTCTTAATTCAAGAGGGTTCTTATCAATCAATATCCGGATATCGACTTCTCAATCTTGGACAAGATTAACGACAAGGATCTAAAGGAGTTGGTGAAAAAGGACCAAGCCTGAAAAAGTTGTGAGCCTCATAATAGTGAAAAGATTGATAAAACTCCTAATGTAATTGCTCCTTACGAATCCAATGTTTAATATGTAGTTTAAGCATCAATGTTGAAAGAACTTCTTTTGAATTGTTGTTTTATTGCTTTTAGCTTTCAAACTAATTATTTCTCGTACATCTATTAAAAATAATTACTAAGCAGATGACAAAATGATCACTAATAATACTTTATAAGACTATCATTATTCTAAAACCGGGGTAACTCTTTCCCTTGGGCGTCTCTTAATTTATATGCCCCATTACTCATTTCCTCAACTATCTCATAAGGGCCTTCCCATTTTGGACCGAGCTTTCTAGTTCCTGAATTTCCTTTCCCTATATTTGCTCTTCTCATGATGAGGTCTCCACACTTGAATGACTTTATACAAACTCACCTGTTATGATACTTAGCTGCTTTGAGTTTCCAAGCTTCTACTATGGCTTGTGCGCATTCTCTCCTTTCTTCCAGCATGTCTAGACAGATTCAAGCATTGCTTTCATTCTCTTCTAGACTCAAATTGATGGATACCCGATAGCTTGGGGATCCAATCTCAACTAGGATTACTTCATCCATGCCATAAGTTAACCTGAATGGAGTTTCCCCTATTGATGTTCTTAGTATTGTTCTGTATGCCCAAATGACATTATTAAACTCGTCCACCCAGCTACCTTTCTTTTCATTGAGTCTCTTCTTTATGCCTTGCAAAATTATCTTGTTAGTTACCTCTGTCATTCTATTAGTCTGAGGATGAGCCATTGATGTAAATCTAAGTTTGATTTTCAAATCTTCACAGAAACCTTTGAAGTTTTCATTATCAAACTGCTTCCCATTATTTGTAATCAAAGTGTTCAGAATTCCAAACCTGCATATAACTTCTCTCCAAAAGAAATTTCTTATCCGGGCTTCTATAATAATAGGGACAACTTCGACTTCAAACCACTTGGTAAAATGATCAATTGCTACTATAAGGAATTTTTTCTGAGCTGTTGATACTGGGAAAGGTCCAAGTATATCCATTCTGCAAATAGCAAAAGGTCAGGGACTACCTAAGGGATGCTGGACAACAAAAGGTTGATATGATACTCGAGCATACATTTGGCACTTCTCACACCTCTGTACCAAATTCTGAGCATCATTGGACATAGTTGGCCAGTAGTAACCTTGTAACGAAATTTTTTGGATTAATAAGTCTTGTGCTTCGTGCGCTCGGCATATTCCTTCATAAATTTCTCTAAGTAGATAGTTTCCTTCTTCTGGAGATACACACTTTTCCCATGGATGAGTTACAAATCTTCTATACAAGCTTCCTTTATGCAGTGTAAAGTATGCTACTTTTCGTCTAAGTTGCATTGCTTAAAATTTATCATCTGGTAGTGTACCATCCTTTATGTATTGAACTATGGGTTTCATCCATTCTGCTATTGATAAAACCTCAGTTTCTTCAAAACTTGGTGCCATAATTTCCTCAGTTAAGCTCATTTTTTGAAACAACTGATTATTTTTAGCAATAGCTTTTGCTAAAATATTAGCACCATCATTCTCATCTATTGATATCTGAATGATGTCCTATTGTCCCCCTTCATGTTCCAGCTTCTTCAGGAGCTGACTGACTTTCTCAATAAATTTCATCATGCTTGGATCTTTTGTAATGAATGATCCTTTAACTTAGTTTACCACTAACTAAGAATCATTGAAAATCTTCAAATACTCAAAACGTACTTCAATTTCTAATTTGATACCAGTGATCAGGGCTTTGTACTCGGTTGCATTATTGGTTGCTTTGAAAATAATACACACCGCATATTGAACTCAAATTTTACCTGGACCATGTAAAACTATCCCAGCGCCCAAGCCTCGATGTCCTGAGGCTCCATCCATATATAATTTCCATACCGGGTACACGGGTGCCGATGTTCCTCCAACAGTCATCTCCTGAATAAAGTCGGAAAGAGCTTAAGCTTTTATCTTCAGTCTGGGCTCATACGAGATATCAAATTCCCCCAATAATACAGACCAATGTACTAGCCTATCAGATGTCTTAGGTCATTGGAGAACTTTGTGAAGTGGGAGATTTGTTTGGACTATGACTTTATGAGCTTGAAAATAATGTTTGAGCTTACTAGCTGTATGAACAATCACCATAGCCAGCTTATCCAGTTCTGGGTATCGAACTTCTACACCTCTAAAAATCTTACTGACATAATACAAGGGACTTTGCTGCCCATTATCATCTTTTACTAATACTAAGGCAATGGACTCCAGTCCGACTGATAAATATAGGTACAAAGGTTCTCCAAGGACTGGTCTACTAAGTAAAGGTGATGAGGATAAAAATAGCTTGATCTTGTTAAAGGCTTCTTGACATTCCTCATTCCACTCAAATTTTGTACTTTTTAATGTTCGGTAGAAGGGAAGGCATCGCCAAGCTGAACAAGAAATGAATCGTCCCAAAGCTGTGATTCTCTCATTCAACCTCTAAAGCTTATTTATACTAGAAGGGGCTTTCATATCTAGTATGGCCTTCATCTTCTTTAGATTGACCTCTATACCCTTTTGTGAGATCATAAATCCTAAAAATTTGCCAGCTTTTACTCTAAAAGCACACTTTTCTGGATTCAGCTTAACCTTGAACCTGTCCAGGATGTGCAAGATTTGATTGAGATCTGTCGAGTGATCTTCTAGGGCTTTGGCTTTTTACTATAATGTCATCGATGTATACTTCAATATTCGTGCCAATTTGGTCTTTGAAGATGTAATTCATTAACCTCTAATAAGTCGCTCTAGCATTTTTGAGTCCGAATGGCATAACTTTGTAGCAATATAGCCCCTCGTGAGTGATGAAGGATGTTTTTTCTTAATCTTTTTTTTCATGGGAATTTGGTGATAGCCCTACGCAGCATCGATAAAATTGTGTTAACCCATGACACACTGTTGAATCAACTAGTTGATCTATGGTGGGAAGTGGATAACTGTCTTTTAGGCAAGCCTTATTGAGATCTGTGTAATCTACACACATTTGATACTTGCCATTGGGTTTCTTCACAAGCACCACATTTGCTACCCATTATGGATGTGTTACTTCCCGAATAAACCCTGCTTGTAGGAGCTACTGAGTTTCAGCTGCGATGATTTTTTTCCTCTCATAGGCAAAATTCCTCTTTTTCTGGATTATAGGTTTCATACTCGGATCAAAGTTCAAGGCATGGGAAGCGATTTCAAGGTTTATGCCAATAATTTCATCAGTCGTAATTGCAAAGCTGTCTAAGTATTTATAAAGAATAGTAGATATTTCTTCATTAATTCAGTTATCTAATTCCCCACCAATTTTTACAATCTTCCCATTAGATAATTAAAGCTCAACCAACTGGTCTACTGGCTCCGATTTTAATCCATTATTATCAACATCAAATGAATCCAAGGGAAATGCCTCGATGTGTTTACTCTGAGCAATTTGATAACATTCCCGAGCAACTTGTTGATCCCCTCTTACTGTGATGACTTGACTACCTTTTGGGATTTTCATGGTCAAATATCTTATGCTTATTATTGCTCCGATTTGGTACAAGATTGGTCTTCTGATGATGCCGTTGTAAGAAAAGGCGATGTCAACAATATTAAAGATTGCCTTGCATTCAACTGTACCCTGATCTTCTCGATCTTTAAATTCGATACTCAATTCTATAAAGCCTATTGGCTGAACTGTTCCCCCACAAAAACTAGTGATTGGTTTGAGAATCGGCTTCATATCAGTTACTGATCCACCCATTGCTTGGTATGCATCCCAGGATAACGCATTAATAGCACTCCCCTCATCAATCAAAAGTCATTTTATAGTATAATTACGTAGATATGCGCTAATGACCAATGCATCATTATGAGGATGAACAACATGTTTTCCATTATTAAGGGAAAAGATGATTATTGATTCAGACTGAATTATTGAGCATACCTCATTTCTTGACCTCTTTCCTCTTTTGGGTGGTATTGGGTCTCCTCCTGTTATCATGTTGATTATACCCGAGACTTCTCTTTAAGCTTGTTTTGTTTCAGGGTTCCCCCATGTTTGGTCATCTGGATCTATGTCCCTCTTCTAGTGCTTAGTGAACTTCTTTGGTACGCCTCTCTGGACAAGTCTTTCAATTTTTTCCTGTAATTCATGACAATTATTGGTATCATGACCGTAATTCTGGTGATACTGATAGTATCTTCTTTTATCTTTAAGTCAATCGGAAGTTAGGATTCTACATGCTAGATTAATATTAACATTGTTTTCCTTTATCCACATTAGAATTTCAGATCTAGGAGCATTCAGTGGAGTGTATCTTTCGAAAGCTTTCTTAAACCCGTCTTCTGAGCTTCTGGCAGAATAACAAGGATTCCCTAATCTCCTCAAGTTCTTTGGTTCTTCCTTCTTATTCACTGGCTTAATCTCTTCATTGCGTAGTTTCTGATCTTCATCTAAATCAATCAGGTTGGTGGCCATTGTCATTACTTCAGAGAATGTTTTCAATTTTTTAGTCATAATCTTGTCCCGTAATTTTCCCAATCGAGTACCATTTTTTAAAGCATCAATGGCTGCTTCATTGCTCAAACTCTCAATTTCCATCGCGATGTTGTTAAACCTGTCTAAATAGCTTCTCAATGACTCAGCATACTCTTGTCTACATGTTCTCAAGTCATTAATGCTTCTTACTGGTGGAATGTTAGTGATGAAACAAAGCCTAAATTGTTCGACCAATTGCTTAAAGGATGAGATCAAATTAATCGAGAGTCTATAGAACCATTTCCATGCAGTTTTGGTCAGGGTACTAGGAAATACTCGGTACATTATAGTATCGTTGACATTTTACAACTTTATCTTTATTCTGAAAACAGACACATAAATAGTTGGATCTCCGGTGCCATCGTACAATTTAAATTGAGGCAATTTTAACTTGTGAGGAATTTTTGTCAAGAAAATACTATTAATTAATAGAGTATTTCCTTCTAGGACACATTCCTCTTCAATACTTGGACCCATCCTGACTTTATACAATGCTTCTTTAACTCGTCGACCAATATCCACATCCTCCAACTCGGGGATTATTAAGTTTGATTGTTCGTCTCTATGACAAGTTTCCTTTCTTCCTCATTCATCATCCATGCCCAAAGCAACAGCAACCCTGACTTGTTGCCCAATCATAACTCCTTGCCTGGAAGTGTCTAGTTGATCGTCACCTTGAGTCAACACTCGAATTTGCTGTTGCAAGCTTTGTATCAAGGCTTCTTAGCTGAAGCTAACATGTTGGTGATTTGGGCAACTGGGCTTATTTCAGCTGTTAATAAACTTGGAAAAGGGACAGAAGGAATAGGCCTTCTCGAATATTGCAACGAGGCATAGTATAGGAAAGTATACCCGCTTGATACTCCAGATAAATTTTGATTAGATGGAGTAATTTGAAGTGGTTGAGATGGTGCCCCTGTTGATGGTATGACGGATTCTCCTAACTGATTTAACGTGTATTCTCCTAAACTTCCTCCTGTTGGTGGTGGACTAGAGGCCATTGAAGCTAAATTTGCAAGTTTCTTACCGAATATCGTGCTCAAAGGACAATTAAAAAGTTTCCCACAGACGGTGCCACTGGATAACTTGAGGCTTGAGGATGCCTTTCGAGCTTCGTGGATATCCTGCAAGAGAGAAGATGAGAGGGTGGGGAGGTCCCCACGATCACTCTAATGCTTAAGTTAGATGGGTTTATAATAAGCATAGGAGTGTGTGTTAATGTATTGAATGAATATAATGAGTAATGCATGAGGTATATATAGAGATAGATGTTCATAAACCTTCAAGGATTAGGATCCTTATGCCTGTAGGTCTTAAACTCTTTTGTGGACAAGTAACCTTAACCTACTAGAAATATGTATTTCCTCAGGAGTCTAATATCTTCCCTTTTGAGGATCAATCCAAATCCTATTAAAATACGAGATATCACTAATGTAACAAAATAATTTCTTAAAAAATAATGAAAAAATTCAAATTTTGTACAAAGATATTCAAATATTATTTAATATTATATGTATAATTTATTTTAGAAGTATTTTATATATCATTTATATTTATTATTAAATTTTTATTGTATTTGAGAAAAAAATTGAAGATAAGTTTCCATAAACTTGAGGGCGGCCTGCCCAAACCCCCTATGGATGAGCCACTTCAGTCAGCCAATTTTTTTTTTATGGAAATGTTATATAATTTAAGGGATAAAGACAAATTTAGTGTCTGTACTTTTTAAAATTTTACAATTAATTGTCTAAACTTTTAAAACTTATAATTTAGTGTCACAACCTGCTGAAATAACATATATTAGTGTTAGCAGCAGGTCACTAACAAGTTTCCTGTAGCTTTGTGATGAATGTACCAATGGAACTGCTAACATATATTAGCACATAACAGTCATGTGAATTTTAATAGGAAAATAACTAAATTAACCCTGCTCCATAAGTGTTGTTCTTCTTTAACTTTCTTCTCTAACTTTCTTCTTTCTAACAAAATTAATCAAGGATAAATCCTTGGCACTAAAATAAATCATTCCCCAGCCTATACTAATTGGGCGTCTAGGTTGTATCGACCCAATTTATCTAGGCCGCATTGGCTTTCAATTTTCTTCTAATAATACTAGAATTTCTCTCATCTTCCAACAAGCAAATGTTGTACCATGTTTTGCTTTAAGAAAAAAAATTCTAGAAAGAAAGACAACAAATTCCATTGCTAAGATATAAAGACAAATCCCATCATTGTATGCTCATCAACAATGAAAGGCAAAAAAAGGGTCCAATTTTATACATTGCCATTTTCACTTTGAAAGCACACACTGCTAATACTACATAATTTATTTTTAACAAATTTCTCACCTCTACTTCGGCTCGCAAGTTTTATCATTTTGGTTTGTTTCAACCTCTACTTCGGCTTGCAAGTTTTATCATTTTGGTTCGTTTCAACCTCTACTTTGGCTTGCAAGTTTTATCATTTTGGTTCGTTTCAACCTCTACTCTCAGTACCAACTTCATTACTTTCAGCTTCTGTAGAGATGCAAGGTTCCAATGTTTCCTTTTCCTGTACTTCTTTTCTATCACACATCAGTAATTGATCCATAAGAGGCTCCAAAGAGGTTAACAACAAGGTTGAGGCCGATGGGTTCTATAAAGGTTAAAGGTAATCAGTTTCAGGAAACAAGAGAGGGCGAAGACATAGTTGAGTGGGACAAGTGTATGGGTTGATGTGTCAGTGTAGTGGGGTCTGTATGTGTTTTGGTGGGGACAATATGTGTTTCAATGGGTGCAAGAAGTAAAAGAGTTGAGGTTGATTGTGGGTTTGTTGGGTAGAGTAAGTGTTAGAGAAATTATGGTTGTTTCGGTAAGTAGAGCAGATAAGGATGGGGAGAGGGGTTGTGGTATTGGTGTTTGTGTGCAATTAGGACTAGTAAGTGGTGGAAGAAAAGTAGGTATACCTAATTGAGAGACCGAAGGTGTGGCAGCCTGTAATGTGAGCCAAGAGGATGGTAGGGCTATTAAGTATGGTAATTAAACACCAGACTACTCACAGAGCTAAGCTCCCTTGAAGCCAATTCTTCTTTTATATCTCACTAGAGTGATCACCATCATTAGAATCAAACCAACCAACAAAACCATCGGCAGAATCATAGCTTGAGGCAATTCTATAACGACGACGTTTCAATCCATTCTCAATTTGAGCCATACAAAGATGATCTGTCCTCCTCACTTGAGCTCGTACTAGAACAAAAGCAAGTAATCCTCTACATTTCCTGCAATTCATGGCCAATCAAACCTGGAGCGAACCGAGAGAGCACGTAGAAGAAGAAGATGATGAAGCCATGAATGATGCCATTAATAAACAATTTTGATATTACTATTAAGTGAACTCAAAATCAAGCACACTAGTTAGAGATAAAGAGGGAATTCTAGAGTTTTGTTTGTTTGTTTGTTTAAGAAATAAAAAAAAACCATCCATTTCATGTCCAAAGCTTGCATATTCTTTATGAACAACCTTTCAAAACAACAATGGTTCATCAATGGTATTGCTCAATATTTATAGAGACTTAGAACTTATTCATAACCCTTTGTTTTTTTTTGTAATTTTGCAGGCATTTATGCTCATGCTATACACATGAGATTCATTTACATCTCTTCTTAATACCAGCTCATTCCTGTTAGTGGGCCAATTTCATTCCAACTCAGCATTTACCTGCGGATTACACTAGTATGTGTTATTTTAGCAGGTTGCAATACTAAATTATAAGTTTTAAAAGTTTAGATACTTAATTGTAAAATTTTAAAAAGTACAGATATTAAATTTATCTTTATCCCTATAATTTAAATATCAATCGACTATGCAATGAAAAAAAGTTATCGTCTATAAATTGATAATAGCAAAATTCTACAATTCAAAATATTTTGGGAGAGAAATTACTATTTAACAACTTTTTCTCTATCAACTTATTTTTTGTCATTATATTCGATGTACATTTTTTAAATAGAATCAGGAATCAACAATCACTGTAATCTCCAAATAAAAGAAAAAAACACCACTATAATCTTTAATAAGAAGGTAATTGTATCTCTTAATAATGCTTAGTGATGGACGCTATTTACTAAAAAATATTTTAAAATATAATTTATTTTAATTTTATATATTCTAAAAATTACATTTTTAATATTATTAAATTATAAATTAAAAACAATAACTTATAACGTGTAGACACTCTAATTAGTAAAATTTTTATATTTATTTTTATTTTTTATATTTATATTATTTAAATTCTTCAATTTAAAAAATAAATATCTTAATTAAAAATATTTTTATATTTATATTCGCGTCCGTGCTACTTGCGTTCGGTTCATGACATAGACTATAGCCATGCAATTTAGTGGGGAATGGCTTTCGGGTACGCTTTTGCCACTTGAGGGCATGACGTATTAGTCGTTGATGGTTGGCACAAGCCATAGCCATCACTTATGTGGCTTACAATATCCATAAAAAAAAAAAACTAAAAATAAATAATTGCAACCAATCTTTTTGCTAATTATTCACACATTTCCATAATCTTATGATCATCTCTTTGTATTTTGCTATTTTTTATTTGAAAGAACAAATAGGCAAAACCCTTCCGAGTAAGGAATGATACATCACCCACGTTCATCCACCATCCCCTAAATTCATTAAAAATACTTCCATGTGTGATTTTCAATTTTTTTCTCTTTTTAAATGTTTTCCAACTTAATATTTTATTAGTTTTGAATATTCAACAGGACCAAGTTAGTTGTATTCTTTACTAATATCTGGTAATTGACATAATATATCTGCATATACATGTATTTGATTAATTTGTTGTTTTATTATTTAGGGAAAAGGTCCAATTTAGCCCCTAATGTATGGTACGAGGCTCAATTAAGCCCTTGATCTATTTTTTAGCTCAAATACACATCTAATGTTAT
>CATIWM010675095.1:0-25963 GCA_949671775.1 Mallotus repandus
AAGTATAATTTCATAAAAAAACCATAATAACTACAATAAAGTAAGAAAAAACAACTTAAAATAAGAAAAAACACGGACAACTTGAAAATAATAAAAAATTTAAAAACAGCAACAACAACATGACTAAATAATAAAATAATAAATAATTTAAGTTTATATAATTTAAATTTAATAAATTTATATTTATATAAATTAATTATATTTGTTAGAAGTATAAAACATAGACAACAACTTAACAATAACTAAACAACAACAAGAAAACAATCAAAACAAAAATCAACAATAACAACCCTACATCAACTCAACATTAATCAAATTCAGATATCTCCAAATATAACCACTTAAAAAAATTAAACTAAAATAAATTGAAAATTGAAATATAAAAAACACAATTTGTTTCAAATTTTTGTTAAAAATTTAATCAAAATAAAATCATTAGTTACTTTCAAAAATCTAAAACAAATTGAGTTGCAATTATTAAATTCTTCAAACAACTCAACAACCCAACAAGAATCAACAAAAAAAAAAAAACCATAATTTCATAAAATAACTATACTCGTTGAATTTCATTTGTAAAACATCACACATCTCAATTTTAAAAATTTTGACTCATTCATTTACTCATAGATTTTACTATTAAAAAAATCAAACTACTAAAAATAAAGTTAAAAACAATTTAAAATAAGGAGAAAATATGCACAACTATTAGAAAACAGCAACGATAATCCAACAACAATTAGACAACAACCAAATTTGAATAGCTATGTTTAGCTCTATTCTACAATGGCTAAACAGTAAACAGACTAGAAAATAACCATTATAAGATCATCTTCTTTTTCAATGTCCACAATACTAGAAAATTCAATGGAGAACTTATCAAAATCTTTAACCAACTAAACAAAAAATGACAACTCAATCAAACACAACAACACTAGAACATTTAAAGAAACTTTCCAGAACAATCGATGAATGGCCATCACTCATCATTCAGCCCTAGGCATATATACGCAATATAATTTATTTCAAGATCACATTTTTTTCATTGTTATTCTAGTTAAATTTCAACTGTAGTCGCTTTTTCTATTGTTTTCTTTTTTCCAGCAAAACTGATATGATCCTCAAAAGGGATTTATCTGCAAATTGATGTTCTATTTGTTCAAGATGGTGGACTGATCAAATAGCATGAGAAAGCTTGACATGGAGCATTAAATTGGGTTGGATTTGAATCAATTCGGGAAGTTTGCACATAGATATAATTCAGTATAAAATGATGGATGAATTATTTAGTCATTTTCTATTTTTGGAGTCAATAAGGAAGATCCAAGAAGATTTGAGAAGATTTAAGGATATTCCAAGTCAAAGTCAAAAAGTCAAAGGTCAAAGTCAAGGTCAAAGAAGGAGTCTAAGTTGTATTAGGATTTTTGTATATTCCTATTTAATGATAGATTAATAGGAAACTTTTTTTTTATATTTTATATTTTTAGATTTGACCTAATTTTGAAAGAATCCTCCTTAGTTTAGGATTTTCCTTTATAGGAGTCTTTAGGAATAAGTAAGAAAACCTTTTTCTTCAAGGATTAGGATGTTTACATGCCTATATAAAAGCCATAACAATGTAGCATGAATTTAGAACAAGTTTTATCAATTAAATTCAATTCTTGTGAGGTTAAAGTCCTTTTCTTTTGTTCTTAAAAGAACTTAGTGAATTTATCAAGTGAAGGCTTTGTGCATTCAAACTTAATTTAATTTAAACTTAAAATTGACTTAGTTAATCTTAGGTTTATATTAAAAAACCTTTAATTCTTTGTAATTAAGGTTATAAAGTACAAGTTATTTAAGGGTCTTGTTGGGAATTAGAGTTTTCTTTTGCTTGGTTTATGAACGATCCTTGGTAAGGTTATCAAGATTGAATACGGGTTTGGTACAAGTTAACCACATTCGTATCATTTGGTATCGGAGCTTTGGCTTGTTAATCAAGTACGTATCTTTACTTTTCTTGTTGTTTGCATTTAATCCAAAAAAAAATCATTATTTCTTTCAAATTCATTTTTCTTTTCCTTCTTTGTTTTCTTAAGTCAATTTTGTTCTTTTCCTCTTATTCCAATCTGTTTGTAGTCTTTAAACATAAAAAAAAAAAAAAAAAAAAAGAAAGAAAAGGAAAAAAGAAAAAGAAAAAGAAAAGAAAAGGAAAAGAAAAGAAGAATTTAGTCGTTTCTTTAAAATCTTTAAAGTTCTTACAAGTCTTCTTGAAATCTTTGATTTTCTTGCTTATTTTCTAGAAAATTCTTGATCAAAATCATTGGAATCTTGAGGTTTCTTTAAGTTCTTTGTTCAAATCTTGATTCAAGAATGCAAATCTTGAAATTTTAAGTTACAAAATTTGTTTTTCTTGGGTTCCTTTGTACAAATTTTTTTTTCCCTTGTTTGTTAGGGATATCTTTATGGATAAGATTAAATCTTAAGTGGATTAAATCCTTATCTTCCTATATTTAGTCCTATCTTGTTTAGTTTTAGTCATGATCTTATCCTAAAGTTTTTCTTGTCCTAAAAAGGTTAGATAATCTTTCCTCCTTATCACTTTAAGGCCAATCCTTATCTTAAAAGCTTTCTTTATTCTAGAAGTATTAAAACACTACCTTCTTATCTTTTTAGGGTTAAATTTGTTTTTGCTCCTATTTCTTATATTTTTGAGCCAATTAAACCTAATTTTCTTATTTCTAGTCACCCAAACTTGTCAAATTCATCTAAATTCACCAAAACTTGCAAAATTCATCCAAATTCATCCAAAACTTGAGGGAGCACGAATTTGTATTACTATGAAGATTCCTTTATTTTGTAGTGTAAATGACCTTGATGCTTATTTGAGATGGGTACAAAAAGTAGAGGATGTGTTTGAATGTGAAGAGTATAGTGAGGTGCAAAAGTGTAGACTTGCTTCTTACTAATTTAGAGGTTGTGTTTATTTTTGGTGGAAAGATTTAATGGTATTTTGAGAGAGAATGGGAATAGTGAGGTTAGAAATTAGGAATTAATGAAGAGGTTAACGATTAGACATTTTATTCCTGCTGATATTAGGGATAAATTCTATTTGAAATTTCAAAGGCTTAAACTAGGAGATTTATTAAGTGTTGAAGATTATGCTAAAAAGTTTAAGTTATTTGTAATTGCAAGTGATTTAGGAGAATCTGAAGGGCAAAAAATTAAAAGATTCATAAGCGGGCTTAAGAGTGAAATTAGATAAGATTTTGGGTTAGTATTACAATGGAATCATTTTTTGTCTTTGAAGAATATAATTTCACTTGCTTTGGAGAGAGAGAGAGTTAGAGTAATAAGATTGATAGTGAAAGTGGTGCCAATGTTGAAATATTGTTAAGTGATCATGAGGAGAAACATGAACATTAATTATGTGATCAAACAATGGAGGACAACAATACTTACAAAGAGAAGTGTGAAAAAGAAGAGGTTGTATGTGAGGAGACCAAAATAGAGTGTGAATTTGAGAAGAATGAAACTTTTGAAACCATTGAATTGGTTGAAAAATAAGTTGAGGAGAAAAATGGAAGGGAAGAGTGCCAGCTTGAAATTTTACCTCCAAAAATAACTTTTGAAGATTTGTGCACTAAATAACAAATTGAAGAATTTCAATCTTCAAGTGGGGAAATTTTGGGGAGGGAAACCCATGAAATTAAGAGAAAAGTAAAAAGTGAGCCGAGTGTTAGAAATGAGTTGAATGATTAAAATAGGAAGCACTTAGTGAGAGAAAATAAGTAAGACATGGGTGGAGAGAAAAAGCTAGAGATAGAGAGTATTAAGAAAGATAAAAAGTTGGTTATTCATCATAATTATACTAACAACTTTGATTTTTCTAGTGTTTTGAAAGTTGTTTTGCAGACTTTTATGCCATATAAAGATCCATTTGATGATGTTGTTGAAGTACCTTATTCATATAAGAAAATCTATGGAGTCTTCATTCATAGCAAGAAGAACTTAAGATATTCATGTTTTAAGTTTAGAAGGAAGCAACAAGAATTCAATCCTTTTAAGTTTATGAATACAAGTTCTATGTTCCAAGTATGCAATCAAGTTCAAGTTATTGTGTGGATCATTATTTCAAAGGAGTGGTTCTCAACAAAGGAGTTTGTGTTTGACCTTAGAGTAATTATGAATTTACCAACTTTAGAAGATGGTTATGATTCAAGGACGAATAATCTTCAAGAGGGAGGGAATGATATGATCCTCAAAAGGGATTTCTGTGCAAAGGTGTTCTATTTGTTCAAGATGGTGGACTGATCAAAGAGCATGAGAAAGCTTAGCATGAAGCATTAGATAGGTTGAATTTAAATCAATTTGGGAAGTTTGCACATAGATATAATTCAGTATAAAATGATGGATGAATTCTTTAGTCATTTTCTATTTTTGGAGTCAATAAGGAAGATCTAAGAAGATTCTTGAAGATTTAAGGATATTTTAAGTATAAGTCAAAAAGTCAAAGGTCAAAGTCAAAGGAGTCCAAGTTGTATTAGGATTTTTGTATCATCCTATTTAATGCTAGGTTAATAGGAAACTTTTTTTTTATATTTTCTATTTTTAGATTTGACCTAATTTTGAAAGAATCCTCATTAGTTAAGGATTTTCCTTTGTAGGAGTCTTTAGGAATAAGTAAGAAAGCCTTTTCCTTCAAGGATTAGGATGTTTACATGCCTATATAAAGGCCATAGCAATGTAGCATGAATTTAGAACAAGTTTTATCAATTAAATTCAATTCTTATGAGGTTAAAGTCTTTTTCTTTTGTTCTTAAAAGAACTTAGTGAATTTATTAAGTGAAGGCTTGGTGCATTCAAACTTAGTTTAATTTAGACTTAAAATTGACTTAGTTAATCTTAGGTTTATATTAAACAACCTTTAATTCTTTGTAATTAAGGTTCTTAAGTACAAGTTATTTAAGGGTCTTGTTAGGAATTAGAGTTTTCTTTTGCTAGGTTTATGAACGATCCTTGGCAAGGTTATCAAGATTAAACATAGGTTTGGTATAAATTAGCCACGTTCGTATAAAAAATAGTCGGCGAGTAGCCACTACTCATCATTCATCCCTTCACATATATACGTAATATAATTTTTTTTTCAAGAACACATTTTGTCATTGTTATTCTAGCTAAAATTCAACTGTAGTTGCTTTTTTTACTGTTTTCATGAGGAATGAAGAAGCTCATATGCTAGATGGTTTTTACTTTTCCAGACTTGCTGGAAGTCAGCTCTTATGGGTGAGGCCTTGGCATTATTAGTTGGTGTAGTCATGGCAATAGCAAGAAATATCCATAGAGCTATTTTTGAATTAGACTCGAGATGCCTAATTGAAGCAGTTCAGGAGCCTAACAAGGGTATCCCTTGGGAGATTGAAGCAATGGTTCAAGATATTCTTGCTATATTAGGGTTTGAGGATCATTATAAGTTTGTTTTTGTTAAAAGAAACATGAACAAGGCTGTAGATTGGCTTTTTAAACATGTTAATGAAATTGTTGTAAATCTGTCATTGGTTATCAATACGCCATCAACCTTAGTTGCTATTTTTTACTTTGATGCCATTGGGCTTGCAAGTTGATGAAGTAATTTTGTTCAAAAAAAAATTCTACTACCAGTACTACTTAAAAAGTTTTAACACAAAATTAAGCATCAAACAACTTAAGAAAGTTTGATCCAAATCCATATGAAGAGTAATTGTTACCTGAGAAACTAAACCAAAACTCTTTCGAGTTAAAGTTTTGGAAAAATAGTAAGAGGTGTGAGAGTCATTTCAAGAAGAAGAAACACTATAAAAATGAAAAAAAAGGAAAGGTGTTATATGAAACACACATTGGTTGTAATTTTCTCAAAATTAATACACAATAAATTGCATAAATTATTAACTTTTTAAATTTGTTTAACAAAAGTGAAAGATTTACATAATTTAAGGCAAACCCAATAAAAATTAAGCATTTAATTAAAGTGATAAGAACTAAAATCTAATAGCACATGGGTGATTCTTAAATAGCTTAATATTATTGGTTTAGTCTTTCAACTCATCAAAGGCCATGATCAATATAAAATTTCTCCAATTTAAGGCTGGCTAGAGTTCTGCAAATTAATTTAACTAGGACTTATTATATTAGTTTGCACTTACTGATTAACTAGTTGATATTAAACTCATCAAATTAATTTAGCTAATCACGCTTTACAAATATTACTAATTTATTTTGTTAAAACGATAAACTTTCATTGATTGCGGCCATAATTGATAACAACCCACCTATGATTTTATAATCCTCCATCCAACATGTGACACTTGGTGAATAATGCCATAAGCCACAATGTAATTGTATTATGCATAATTATAGGGTTTATTGCACCGTTGGTACCATAATTTTGCCCCATGTTTCAAAATGGTACCAGATTTTTAATTTTTTTTTTTCAGTTACTAAAGTCTTATTTTTTTTCAGTACCACAATTTCTATTTTTGTTTTAGATTAAAGTACCTCAAACATATCCGATCAAATTTAGTATACGTGGCACCCGGAATAAACATGTTTTTAGTATATTCGTCATGTAAACATCCCATTAAATAGTCTAATCATCTTGTTGGCCCTATAGAACAAATTTCCTTTGTGGGCCCCATAAAATAAAATCTTAGCAAATTTAATTTTATGGAGTCCACAAGATGATTAGTCTACTTAATTGGATGCTTACATGGCAAATATACAAAAAATATGCTTATTCAGGCTCCACGTATGTTAAATTTGATCGAAAATCATTAAGAGACTATGATCTTAAAAAAAATAGAAATTAAGAGACTGAAAAGAAAAAAATTGAAAATCTGGTACCATTTTGAAATATGGGTCAAAGTTATGATACCGTTTGTGCACTAAACCCCATAATTATATATTGCAATTTGAGTGCGCGCAAAAATTTCTAAAAAGATTAATGGCACATAAATTTGCTCTATAATAAGTAGCTCTCATCATATCTTATTTAAATTTAAAGAAAAACTACAACCACTTTAATCTCACCATCATGATCACATGTTCTTATGGTTTTTTTTTTAATGAAAATACAGCTAGCATGGTTTCTTTCATATAGAAATCTAGGCCATTATATTGTGCGTAGCTGTTTTGTTACTGATATCATTTTTTTCTGGGAAAACCATCTCATTTATCTGTAATTATGGTCAAATTTACTAAATTATCATATCTTTTAAATTTTATCCATTTTAGCATCAATTTATCAACTTGTTTCTATTTTATCCAACTTGCATTTGGCATGTGGAGTTGCTGATTTGGAAAGCTGATGTGGCAAATAAGGCTGTTGTGGAAAATGCAAGTTGGATAAAATAGAAACAAGTCGAAAAGTTGAGGATAATTAGGATTGTTTTCCCCCTTTTTTTTTTGGAAAAAGACATGTAATTCATAATTCATACAAGCAAATCTTGGTTATTTTTATAAATTTTAAAGGCATTATGTGCACTAGTAAAAGTAACTTAAGAGATTTTTTTTATGCATGAAACCAAATTGTCAATGAAATATTATTTCTTTGGTAATTTTACGCTGGGAAAAATTTAATAATTTTTTTCCTTGCATTATTTATGTATAATTTAATTCATATATTTATGCAATTGTAAATTGCAAATAATATATATTTTAAAATAAATAATTAAATAATTTTAATCAATTAAAAATCTAAATTCATTTATTATTTACTTTTAAAATTTTATGCTCAATACTATTAATTCTAAAATTTAAGCATTTGAATGATCTTTTACTTTACTCACAAAAGTTAGTTAATATATGATTTAACATAGAATGAGACAGTAATATAGCTTTTTTTATAATGGTTGAATAATAAATACATATGGTGTGCAGTGACACTATCAGAAAATTGGTATTACCCCTTTGTTTAATTGCGTATGATTTTGTAATTAAACGCCTATATAATTTGCTAATTATAACTTGTCACGTTCATTATACCCAATTTGGTTTCATGCCTAAAAAAAATCTCTTAAATCAATCATGGGAAAACTATTGTTTAATAATAAAATTATAAAAAGCAAAATAATAATAATAAAAGTAGCATATATCATGGATTAGCATGAGAAATTACTTTTACTGATGCACATAATACCTTAAAATTTATAAAAATAACCCCTTAAATTTTATAAAAATAACTAAGATTTGCTTGTATGAATTATGAATTACATGTCTTTTTCCAAAAAAAAAAAAGGAAAAACAGTCCTAATTATCCTCAACTTTTTGACTTGTTTCTATTTTATCCAACTTGCATTTGGCATGTGGAGTTGCTGATATGGAAGACTGATGTCATTTGCCACGTCAACTTTATTTGCCACATCAGCCTTTCAAATTAGCAACTCCACATGCCAAATGCAAGTTGGATAAAATAGAAACAAGTCGATAAATTGATGCTAAAATGGATAAAATTTAAAGGATAGGATAATTTAACAAATTGAACTATAGTTGCAGGCAAATGAGATGGTTTTCCCCTTTTTTTTTCAGTTTATATAATACGAGAGGGAGACTTCAAATGGGTCTTCCCAAAATCTAGAGATGCATGCATCTATTGGCAGACTATCACAGAATGCCAATGCCACTTATGGCTTGTTAATTATCCATATGCATGCCTGTCAAGATCTCATTTATGAACTTTCATTCCTTCTATAGTACTTATATTATATTTGATGAATCCCAATGATTCATAAAAGGTTTATTCTAATTTTATTGAACAGTGTTAAAGATAACTAATTGTCTATATAATGTATTTCAGGTTTGAATTGTTATTTAACTTTTCATGACAACAAATATGAATGTTCAAAATAAATTCATAATATTGCAAAGACAATTGATAAAGTTTAATAATAGACAATGTTTGATGCCAAAATATAATACTTTTATTATTTTTAAAATTTTTGTTAAATTAATAATAATGTATATTTAATATCATTAGTATAATTTTAGTACTCAGTGCTGCTTGATACTTGCATAATGGCTACTATATATTGAAGTGCAAGCGCTGCAACAATAGTACTAGCTTTATGAAAAGAAAGTATGATAAATATGTGTGAGCTCTTATTTCTAGTTTTTATCTCTTCGTATCAGTCCAACTCAGTAGGCTGGTGGGGGTGCCTCGTGGTGTGGATCTCGATGGCGCTTCATATTCCTTGGAGGGAGTCCTAGATGATGACCATAGTGTAGTTCGTGCACTGGTCCTAGTGAAATATAGTGATGCAAGTGCTTGTTGTGGTGATGCTCGTGGAGGTGGTAGTGGTGGTCGTTGCCATGGTCGTGGCCAGATGCTAGCTCAGGACTAAAAGCAGGTGAATTATGTCCATGACGTGGGTGCTTGTGATGGGGGTTAGGTGCAGGCTCAGGACTAAACGCAGGTGAATTATCTTCATGATGCGGGTGTTTGTGGTGGTCAGCCAAGGAGGGAGCGGTGAGAGCCACCACACCTAAAAGCAACGCTAGTAGTATGCATGTGTTTCACATCTTTGCTCTATAAGTTTTAATTAATGGTTTACAGATAGAAGAATTAATGCCCTTTTATAATGGTTTGGCACCTACATTGACAACAAAAGTTGTTAGAAGTAACAGACGTGATATTTTTATATTTTCTTTAAATAATATTTACTACATAAATCAATAGTTTATATTAATAATAAATTATAGTTTATTGAAATTACTAACAGAGAGAAGGTTTGAGAACTCATTTTCTTTTTTTTTTTCCTTTATTTTTTCAGATGTCAACTTTCACATGGAATACAACAATTAGAAGCAACATTTACTTATTAATTTATACAGTTACTTTCTTTGTAGTTTTTTTTTTTGCATCTGATGCACTCAGTATCTGATATTCTATGAGATCCGACTAATCCGGATTCCATTTGTGTTGGATCCCGAAGATCTCCCTATTAACGCTTGTGCATACACTTTGTCTCGAACTCAAGACCTTAGCTTAAGCGACATCAAACCCTAAGCCATCTGACCTAACGCTAATGGGTACTTTGCTATGTAGTTTTTTGTTTAGGCGTTTTTGCCTTATTCTTGTAAACAAATATATACTTATTGTTTGTAAAAATATGAGCACACCTTTAAACTAATCAAAAGGCTACACAACCAACACAAATTTCTCCATGCTTGCATCAATATATATTAACTCATCTATTTATGCCATCAAGCAGAATTATGATTAAGGAAATACAATAATAGTGGCTTGTGTTAATCTGGGTATAACTCATATAAAGATAATGATTTTCTATTTGAATTGAGAAGACATCTTCCTGTAGGTGGCCTTCCACGAGGTGGCCTTCTGATAGGTGGCCTTGTTTGAGGTGTGTTTTGGCATCAAGTGGGGGTTATGGAAAGAATTAATGCCTTAATAAAGAACAACACTAGCAAAATTTTGAGAATCATTTTTGAGCTTTTGAGCAAAGTTTTGATAGCTTTTAGTGGTGCAATGTTGAGAGGACTGGAGTGGCCTTTTAATAGTAAACATTGATAATTTGACATTTTTGTGCTGATGGGTGTAACTCACCTTTCAAGAAAGAAAGCAAATATGATGATAAGACTGTGAGACCAAAAAATTGTTCAAACTAAAATTGTTAATAAAATAATTAATTTGTAATACACATAGAAAAAAAATAAAAAATAAAATATATGGACAATAACCCAAAAATAAGCTGAAAAAATAAAAAATAGCTACAACTTAAAAAAAAAAAAAACCAATAACAACCCAACAACAACTTAAACATAACCATTTAAAAAATATTAAACTAAAAAATTAAAAACTGACATGTAAAAAAATAATTTATTTTAAATATTTATTAAAAAGTTAACCAATTAATTATTTTTATGAATCTAAAAAAATTAAGTTGCAACTATTAAATTACTCAAATTACTCAACAACAACTCAAGAACAAAACAAAACCCATCAACAACAAAAAAAATAATAATTTCACAAACGAGACCATATTTATTGAATTTAATAAGTGAAAAATCTATTTCACTTTTAAAAATTTTAACTCACTCATTTACCTAAAAATTTGTAATACCGTCTTCCCTTTGTAGCCTAGTGGCTCAAGTGATGGACGTTATAAGGTGAGGTCATGAGTTCGGTCCCCCCTCCCCCTTTGACCTCTCAATTGTTCAAAAAAAAATTTTAATACTTAAAAAAAATTAAATAACTAAAAATAGAGTTAGAAAAAACAACTAAAAACAAGAAAAAATATGGACAACACCCTAACAAACCAAAACACAACTAGAAAAAAATCAACTATGCATAATTAAATTATAAATAAAAAAAACTAATGAGATTTTACAATTTCTTATTAGTTAAGGATTAATGTTGCTAAAATAAAAATATAAGCACTTGATATTTACAAAGATAAAAGGAGTCAATTTAGAAACTTTTAAAAAATATATCCCTATTCATATAGTGAATCATAGTCTCTTTTGATGTTGAATGATATCTCTCATGTTCCTTTAGAAAACGACTTCTGTTGTAACACCCCTACCCTCTGGAGACAGTAGTGTCAGCCATGCATGAAAAAAAAAGGGAGGAATAAAGAAGGAAATTACAAGGGACCCAAGGATTAATTAAGAGAAAAGGAAGGAATGGGTTGAGGTGTCTTTAAGAGGAAAAATTTTATAATGATCATGGCCTTTGCTGAATTGGAAAGCTATAATATCAAATCATTTAGGGTTCACTCATGTGCTATTAGATTTTAATTTTTATCACTTTAATTAAATGCTTTATTTTTATTGGTGTGTCCTTCCAACTTATTAAAGGCTAGGATCACTGTATAAGGAGGGATAAGTTGTCAAGAGGTGGTGAGATGTAGGGCGTATGCATATTGCTGTAAAAAAACAAAACATTAAATAAAAAAACAAAGAGAAGAACACACTTATAGTAGAAAGGAATGGTGATGGGAGGAAGAAGAGGAGGAGAAAATATGAGGGAAAGAAGAATTCCAAGGGAAGCCTCACTGTGTAGGGGCTGCATGTCAACAAAGAAGGATTTCCATTGAGTCTAGATAGCTTGGCTACCATTATAAATACATAAAAAAATGCTTGCACATCACCAACACAAAAAGTTGCTTATCCAAATATAAAATAAGTTTGTTTCAGTAATAAAATAGGTGCACATTTATTTTTGAGTTATCCACAAGGCACAGCAGAGGAAACAAAGAAAAATAAAACAAACAGAAGTGGAAGCAGCAAAATAAAGCTTCCAAGCGGTTCCTTAGAGCTACTCATTATATGGACCAAGTGAAGCTCCAGCAAACTGTGGTTAGATTTCCTATATAATTTACAAACTTCTTAAATTATCAATTGTAGATCATGCCAATGAACAAGCAAGCTTGACAATACATCAAATTAAATTAGGACTAATATACAAAGGGGTCCTTAAACTTGTGACACAGGACCACATAGGCTCAATTCAACTTTTACTGTCAATTAAGTCCAAAACTTCAATTTTTCGGCCATTTAAACCCAAATTGCATCTGTCCTAAATGAGTGCAAATCACTTATTGAAGAAATAATAAAATATTAATTTGACTTTAAACCCTTTAAAAAATTATTTTTTAATTCAACTTTATCTAATTTGTAAATAAAATAATATTTTTATATTAATTTAACTTTTCAAAAGTTTTTTTTATCTTTTATTTTTATCATTTATTCTTAATTTATTTCCTCTTCCTTATCACTTCTTTCTTTTTTTAACCAGCATCACTTCTTTCACCGATTTTTACAATATTTTATTTTCTAATTTTTAGTTTAGTCCTAATTTTTTCCTCTAAAAATTGCTCTTACCGCCCTCTCTCTCACATTGCCTCTGCATCTCCTCCTTCTCTCCCTCTGCTCCGGCCAGAGCTCCTGCCTGAACCCAAGCAATCTCATCGGCTGATGTCATGGAGGATTTCTTCGCCGGCAGAAAAAAATAGCAATGTCATGGAGGATCCTTGTCACGCACACTGATGTTGGCTGCCAAGGCTCTGTCGCGTATCCCTTCACCGACGATCCTTTACATGTCTTCGCTGGAGAACGAGTCTTTGGATAGGGTCTGATGAGCCATTAATTAATTAAACAAAACGACGTTCTTGGGTTGATGGTGTTGGTGGCAGATGATCATGGCTTGGTTAGCGGGAGAGAAGGAGACAACAACAATTTTGTCAATTGTTAGTTAAAATTACAGTGAATTTTCCTTTGTTTGTTTATTTCTGAGAGAAGAGGTTTGATGGTTAGGATACAACCTTGTTTTATGCGAAGAAAACGAGGGTGTGTGGCGTGGTGGTGGTGGTGAATTATCCATGTTTTGATTACAGGTACATGCTTTTGCAAAATTAATTTGCATCTCAGTTCACTCGTTCCTTGTTGAAAATTTTGAAATCTAATGCAAGTGTTTCTTGTTTATGGTGATGTTGAAAATTTCTTATGGTGATGTGGTAAGCTGCTATTCCTTTGCTGGTTTCAATTAGATAGAAATTTGCTTTTCTTGGTTGTTGATTATTTTGGTTAAAGAATTTAATTTGATTTTGATTATAGTTTTTAGATTGGTGTTATTGTAGTTGAATTGTATTAATGTTATTGTTATTTTTTGGTGGTTGAGGTCTATGTATAATGTCATTTTCAGTAGAGTTTATCAATTCTTGAAGATGATTAATCTGAGAATGTATTTATATCTGTGATCATTTTCAATTTTCATTTTCATTACAGGGGTCTGCGTTGTATGTGTTGTTTCTGATTCAAGTTATGGTGGATGACCCACAGGATGGGAATGTATGGAGAGCAAGGATGGTGGTGGGTGAGCAAAGGTGATGGTGGCGGGTGGTGGAGTCGGTTGGCTTCTCCTCTTATTGTTAATAAACTAGTCAAATTGTAAAAGGACAAAATGTCAATTTACCTCCTGAACTTGTGTGAAGGGGTCAAATTGCTCGATTTTAATCTTTTGGTATAAATCAACACAAAACTTCTATTTTGAGGTCAATTAAACACTTATTTTACAAAAGTTAGTGCCTTCCTTTTACTTTCTGTTACAGGAAGGTGGGTTTATTATTATCAAATTTTTTTTTTTATTAATATGGTGTATATTAGGCTAGGTAATGGTGTTAATTGGCGGGAATGCCTTATAACCCATGAAAAATGGCGGGAACATGTCCAATTTTTTTTTTAGCATAATATATGTCCAAGACCATGTATATTTAAACATTAACATATTAAAGTACGATCAACAACTTTATATGCAGATTAAAAATGAAAAACAAAAAATTTAAACTAAAAAAATATAATTTTTAAATTATTTTCATAAATTTAAATTAAAAATGATCAATTTTTTTTTCAAATTAAAAAGTAAAAAAATTAAGTTCCATCTATTTAAATTTTTAATTATGATTAACTAATGCTCATATATATAATTAAATAATTATGGTTGTAGTTTTAAAAATTATTAAATTTGGTTTTTAATTTTTAAATTTTAGATATATACATATGAAGACATATAAAAAGTATGTGAGTGAAAATAAAAGATTGAGAATATAAAAAATTTTAGCTATAGGTAAATCATAAAATATTTTTTAAAATTTTTAATTTTAACATTTTCAATTTAGTTTAACTTAAATCATATATTCACATTAAAGAAATAGAGAAAAAAATATAAATATAATTTATTTTCAATTGTTTACTAAAAATCAAATTAAAATTATCAGTCATTTTAAAAATTCAGAATTAAAAATTAAATTTTATCATCTATTCAACTTCTCAAATTTTCATTAAAAATCAATTCAAAATTATAAATTATTTTTAATTTTTAATTTTCAATTTTCATTCATAGATATTAAGAAATATATTTTTTAAAAAAAGTATTTGAGTAAGATAAGAGATTAAGAGCATTAAAATTTTGAATATATATATAAAGTTAATTATTGAAATTATGTGTCTTATATATTTTTAAACGTGACATAAATTGAATCTATTACTAATTTATTATATATTTTGAGTAAATTTAATAAGAAAATAATAATGTGACTTACCCATATAGAAAATATGAAAGATGTGTTGTTTTATAAAATAATAAAATTAAATTTATTAAAAATTATTATTTTTAATTAACTAATTCAAAATATTTTAAGCTTCACATGATGATTCTAGTGAACCCCTCACCACTTGGTTCAAGTGATTAGGGGGGTACCCATGACCGTTGAGGTCATTGGTTTAAGTTTTAAGGACAACGTTCCTAGACACTTAAATGTTGAGTTATCCGTTTAGGGTTGATTAATTTCAACCACGGAGTCGGTTTCATTTAAAGATAGAGAGTTTAGATCCCCCTCTCCCCTCCACCTCCTAAAAATTGTAGTTGAAAAAAAAAATGATGGTTCTAGTATAATCGATATATTCAATGTGGCAAAAAAAAAAGAAGCTATAATCTATAGTTGTACTTAGAACATTCTAGTGTAATGGAGATATTGAATGTGACAAACACGTGCCTTATATATATCAAATATGTGTTTAATTAACCTCAAAATAGAAGTTTTGTGCTTATTTGTATCAAAAAATCGAACAGTTTAACCGCTTCACACAAATTTAAAGAGTAAATTGACCTTCTGTCCAATTGTAAAATGTACAAATATTTATTTTTTTCTTAGGCCTTAAAAATATTAATAAAATATTATGTATAAATTTGTTCACCTTCCTTGTTTAGAGAGTGAATGGTATGCTCTAATTTGACAGCCAATTTGGGTTTAAATGGCTGAAAAATTGAAAGTTTGAACTTAATTGACAGCAAAAGTTAAAATTGAATTATGTGATCCCATATCACAAGTTTAAAGGTCCATTTATATATTAGTCCAATTAAATTATATGACAGAATCCATGCAAATCATTGCTATAACTAACCAATGCACATAAAATATGTGAACTGAGGCCATAATCAAAAACATCAAACATTGAACAGCTGCATGCAACCACATGTGATGGTTCATTCTCAATTTAAAAATATTTTTATCCAGATTCAACGAGTCAAAAAACTCCTTACAACCCCTGAAACTCTTAAACTAATACGATAGGCTTTTTGCCAATTTATGGCAAAAAGAAAAAAAATGCTCCTTCTGTAATATTAGAATAAAAATGCCGGTTTTGTGACAAAAATAAAAAAATTATCATTTAAGGTGATTTTGGCTGATTTTACAAAGATTATCAGATTTTTTTTTGCAGTCCGCCACTTAGCATGAGAAATTTCTTTCTTTAGTCCATTTTTTTTAATTTCTTTTGTAGTCCGCTACTGTTAAAATAATAATAATAATAATATTATTATTATTATTATTAAACCTAAATTTTAACATAAACAACTCATTTTAAACTCATATCATTATAAAAAAATTATGACCATTCCGATATTTTTATAAAAATAAAATTAATATTTAATAATAAATATATCATAAATAAAATATTCTTTTTTAAAATTGTGATTATGGTCACGTTTGTTGCATGCAATGTAGGCTATATGGGCTTGCATGCATCATTTTATTTTTTTAATTTCAAAATAATAATAATAATAATAATAATTTAAGTTTTAATATTTATATTTTATAATGGTTATTAATATTACATAAAAAAGATTGTAAAAATATTTAAAATAATTTATTAATATAGTTATTGATTCTAAAATAACACTATATATTAGTAATATTAATATTAATATCATCATCATCATCATCGTCATAAACCTAAATTTCAATGTGAACAACTTGTTTAAAACTCATGTCATTAGAAAAAAATTATTATCTTAAAAGCTTATATCATTATAGAAAAATATAAGTATTCAGCTATTATAAAAATAAAATTAATATTTAATAATATATAATAATAATACAATATATTTTTTAAAAAATTATGGCCATGGTAACGTCTATTGCATAATCTGATGAACTCTTATTTTTCTATGCGTGCATAAATTACATATAGCCAACAGAAATAGATCAAGCAACACATATAGGCAACAGAAACATATAAACATGCAAAAAACAGAGCATTAATGGTAGAAACAAAACCAGAGCACTACACAAACTAAAACCATGCGCATTAAAACTATCCACTTGGTGTCATGGTACAAAAAATTGACGGATTAAGTTCCTTGGAGGATTATTTTAAATTAATTTGAAAATTCTATACGTGTATGTGTGTTAAATGCCATTTTCGTTAACTTTAATAAACCTCCATCGAATATATGTACGTGGTGAAACTGGAGAGTACCTACAAGTAAATTTGTTTAAGTCAGATAAAATAGAATTGGATTGGCATAGCACTCAAATATATATCTATAATTAACATAAAAAGTAGCCAATTAAAGAGTACATAGTGCTCATATCCTATAAGTCAAAGTGCACAAACACTAGGTCAACCATGCAAATGAAGAAAACAATAGATAATTAAAAGAAATAAATTCATAATATTACAAAAACAATTGATAAAGTTTAACGATAGACAATGTTTGATGTTAAAATATAATACTTTTATTATTTTTAAAAATTTTACTAAATTAATGATAATATAAATTTAATATCGTAAATCAGTATAAGTATAGTATTCAATGTTGCTCGCTGCTTGCATAATGACAACTATACATTGAAAGGCAAGCACTGCAACAATAGCAATAGATCTGTGGAGAAAAAGTATAATGTGTATGTAATGAGTGCTTATTTCTAGGTATTATCTCCTCATATCAATCCGACTCAGTAGGCTGGTGCGGGAGCCTCGTGGTGTGGACCTGAATGGTACTTCATCTTGCTTGGAGGGAATGTTGGATGGTGACCATAGTGTGGTTCATGCGTTGGTCCTAGTGAAATATCATAATGTGGGTGCTTATGGTGGTGGTGGTGGTGGTGCTCGTGGTGGTGGTGGCCAGGTGCTGGCTCGGGACTAAAAGCATGTGAATTATGTTCATGATGTGAGTGCTTGTGGTGGTGGCCATTTGCAGGCTCAGGACTAAAAGCAGGTGAATTATATTCATAATGCGGGTGCTTGTGGTGGTGGTCATGTGCAGGCTCAGGACTAAAAGCAGGTGAATTATGTTGATGACGCGGGTGCTTCTGGTGGTCAGCCAAGGAGGGAGTGGTGAGAGCCACCACACAAAGCAATGCTAGTATGCATGTGTTCGACATCTTTACTCTATAAGTTTTAATTGATGATCTACAAAGAAGAATCAATGCCCTTTTATAATAGTTTTGTGTCTACATTGGCAACAAAAGTTGTTAGAAGTAATAATTTTTAAGTTTTCTTTGAATAATATTTACTATATAAATCGATGGTTTATATTAATAATAAATTATATTTTGTTGAAATTACTATAACAGAGAGGAGAAGGTTTGAGAACCGTTTCCTTTTTTTTTTTCCTTATTTTCTTTATTTTCAAATGTCAAATGCAACAATTAGATGCAACATTTACTTATTAATTTATATTTATTGTCTGTAAAAACATATAGAGCAAGATCGATCGTAGCATAATATGATGAACTCTTATTTTCCTATACATGCATAAATTACATATGTGCAAGAAATCGAAATAGATCAAGCAACACATATAGGCAATAGAAACATATAAACATGCAAAAAAAATAGAACATTAACCGTAGAAACAAAAACAAAGCACTACACAAACTAAAACCACGCGCATTAAAACTATCCCCTTGGTGTCATGGTGCAAAAAATTGACTGATTAGGTTCCTTGGAGGATTATTTTAAATTAATTCAAAAACTCTATGTATATGTACGTGTTAAATTCCATTTTCATTAACTTTATGTGGCAAGTAACTTTTTTCTTTTTTCTGTTGAAGAGGACACAATAAATCAATTATGATAAGCACGTGGGAAAGAAACACTCACAGCATCCTGATACACTTACCAAGTGCCACTGGAATGAAGAACCTTATTTCTTTTGGTGATTTACCATTACCCCATGAGATTTGATCAAAATAACTAATTTATTTTTATACTTTTAAAAGTCAATTAAATACTTACTCAAATTTAATTTTATTAACTATTTTTCATTTTTGTTAAAATATTTAAGAATATTTTATCAGTCAAAAGTATAAATAATGATCAAAATATCAATAATTATATAAAATTCCAAAATTTCACTTAACTGATTAAGAATTTGGACTGATAAACATTTACATTATAATTTGATGACTAAATTGTAAATTTAAAAAAAAAAAATCATTCAACTCCTTAAAACTTTATCTTCCTTTCATCCGTATCATCTCTTTCATACCCACCACCTATGTATCTCTTTCACCCACTGAACCACCACCACCACCATTGATCTACCACTACCACCATCATTGATCCACCACCCTTGTCTCTTCTCTTGCTCCTATTCCAAACTCTACCAGCATTAATTTTTGCAATTAATCTTCTCGACCCTAATCATCAAGCTACCAGTAGTACCACTTACAACTGAGGAGCAGAATTTGGATTTGAAGAGAATTAGGACATCGAAATTGAAAGTGAACCAATATTTCAACTTCAACCATATTTTCTTTTGTTAAGCTCAACAATTCATGAATCATTGCAACAACCCGTTTCTCATACTGCTCTACACATCCATAAGTCCGAACCTTAACAGATTCCTTCACCTCCACAAGTCTGCTCTATTACCTTCAGCCACCGCAACCGCCACCTGAACAGATTCTTCTCAACCCTAACAAATTCCTTCACCTCCAGTGTAATTAATCAATCCAATACCACTCTACCACAAATCAACACCACCACCATAACTCTGCCACAAATTAACATCACCACCACTTTGCCATAAATTTTCTTTAGCTTCGTCAACAACAAATCAACACCAACACCACAAATCAATAAATCCACAACAAATCAACATCACAAATCAACAAATCAACACCACAAATAAACTGAACCAATAGTAGATGTTGTTGTTAGTGTTACCGTGGAAGTCAGTTGAAAAAAGGACTGTCATCGTTGGCATCATCATCATCAATTTCAATGGAGTTACGAGAGACAACAGTGACAATCGCGGTGGCGCGAGTTAACGCCTGAATTTGTAGAGCCAAGAACAACACTACCAACACTGCCACCGGTGCCTCTCTAGTATTTAAGCAAACTAATAGATTCCATGGTTGGGAGAGCTAAAATAATGCAAGAGAGAAAAAAAAAAAGTAGCAGAAACAGAGAGAGATATGGTGATACTAAGAGTGGTGAAGTGAAGGTAAATAAAAAGGTGAAAGAAATAAAAACAAGGGTAAGGGTCCCTACATTTTTAAAGGCCACGAGCAGAGCAGTCTGGCTAAGATCGAGGGCGGTGGCGGTGGCAAAAAAAATGTAGATGGTGAAGGAACTGTGGTTTGTATTTTTTTCCTTTAAACAAATAATTTTGATTTTTGAGTTAGAATTCAAAATATATTTTGGTGTCTAATTTTATTAATTACGGTGTCTAAAAAATTATTAATTGATAAAAATTTTATTAATTATTTTTTATTGAAAAAATAAATAAAAATATCAATATCAATAATGCGTAAAAATTTGATAAACAATTATTGGTACAAAGTTGATAAATTTAAAAATATTATAATGGTAAATAAGTTTTTTTATATTAATTAACGGTTGTTTTTTACGGTAAGGGGAAAATAGCATATAGTGTCAAATTTAAATTTAATTGGCTTTAAAAATGCAGGAACGAACTAGTTATTTTTGACCAATTTGTTTTGTTTATAATGATTGTTCATGTAATATAATATAATTTTACATTTAGTTTATTATTTTTATATATAAACTTATATTTCATTAATTTCTTAAATATAAATTAAGTTAATGGCGAAATAATAATAATAATTACTATTATCAAGTCCATGGGCTTTGAGAGTGTTGGCCAACGCACACATTTTAAGGTCTAATCTACACTACTTATAAGCCCTTTACTATTTTGCACATTTTCAATGTGGGATATATTCTCAAACAACAACAACAACAACAATAATAATTATAATAATTTTAGTAATAATATTTTATTATGGTTATTATTAATATTAATTACTAAAAAGAGGGTAAAATATTTTGATAATATTATTATTAATTCAAAAAAATGTCAAATTATTATTATTACTACTACCACCATAAATTTGATAAAAGGGCAAATTTTTGTAAGAAAATGAAATTAATATTTAATCGCAAATTCATACTAAAAAGATAGAAAATAAAAATAGAAGAAGATTGCAGCTTTAACCTAAATTTTTTCCTAACTTTTCATCTTAAACCCGAATTTTGTGAGTTAACAACTCATGCAGAGCTCATTTAACTGTGTTTATCCATAAGCACAAATCAATTGTGCATAGTTGTTCTCTTATTGATATAATTATTTTTTTCAGTTTATATAATACGAAATGGGGACCACAAATGGGCCTTCCCAAAATCTAGAGATGCATGCATCCATTGGCAGACTATCGCAACATGCCAATGCCAATTCCAATTGTGGCTTGTTAATTATCCATAGGCATATATACCTGTCACGATCTCATTTATGAACTTTAGTTCCTTCAACATTAGTTATATTATATTTGATGAATCTCGTTGATCCATAAAAGGTTTATTCTACTTTTATTAAATAGTGTTCAGAGATAACTCATTGTTTATATGATGCACTTTCAACTTTGAATTGTTATTTTCCTTCTCATGGTAACAAATCTAAATTTTTATGATTAAAAGAAATAAATTCATAATATTGCCAAAACAATTGATAAAGTTTAATGATAGACAATGTTTAATGTTAAAATATAATACTTTTATTATTTCTAAATATTTTATTAAATTAATGATAATGTAAATTTAGTATCGTAAATCAGTACAAGTATAGTATTAAATGTTGCTCTATGCTTCTGTAATGGCTACTACATATTGAAGGGCAAACATTGCAACAATAGCACTAGATATGTGGAGAAAAAGTATAATGTGTGTGTAATGAGCGCTTATTTCTAGGTATTATCTCCCCGTATCAATCCAGCTTAGTAGGCCGGTGCGGGAGCCTCATTGTGTGGACCTGGATGTTGCTTCATCTTGCTCGGAGGGAATGCTGGATGGTGACCAAAGTGTGGTTCGTGCGCTGGTCCTGGTGAAATATCATGATGCGGGTGCTTGTGGTGGTGCTTGTGGTGGTGGTCATGGTGGTGGGGGCTAGGTGCTAGCTCGGGACTAAAAGCAGGTGAATTATGTTCATGATGTGGGTGCTTGTGGTGGTGGCCATGTGCATGCTCAGGACTAAAAGTAGGTGAATTATATTCATGATGCGGGTGCTTGTGGTGGTGGTCATGTGCAGGCTTAGGACTAAAAGCAGGTGAATTATGTTCATGACGCGGGGGCTTTTGGTGGTCAGCCAAGGAGGGAGTGGTGAGAGCCACCACACAAAGCAACACTATTATGCATGTGTTCGACATCTTTGTTCTATAAATTTTAATTGATGATCTACAAAGAAGAATCAATGCCCTTTTATAATAGTTTGGCGCCTACATTGGCGGCAAAAGTTGTTAGAAGTAACAATTTTTAAGTTTTCTTTAAATAATATTTACTATATAAATCAATGGTTTAAATTAATAATAAATTATATTTTGTTGAAATTACTATAATAGAGAGGAGGAGGTTTGAGAACTGTTTCCTTTTTTTTTTCTTCCTTATTTTCTTTTCAAATGTCAAATGCAATAATTAGAAGCAACATTTACTTATTAATTTATATTTATTGTCTGTAAAAACATATGGAGCAAGATCGCTAGTAGCATAATCTGATGAACTCATATTTCTCTATACATGCATAAATTACATATAGGCAACAGAAATAGATCGAGCAACATATATAGGCAGCATAAACATATAAATATACAAAAAGCAGAACATTTACTTTGGAAACAAAAACAGAGTACTACACAAACAAAAACCATGGTGCAAAAAATTGACTGATTAAGTTCCTTGGAGGATTATTTTAAATCAATTTGAAAACTCTATGTGTATGTGTGTGTTAAATGCCATTTTCTTTAACTTTAATATACCACCATCGAATATATGTACGTGGCGAAACTGCATAGTACTTGTGCTTTGATTGTGGCTTCACTTATGCCTTTTCCGCTTTGTTACAGGAAAGGAAACGCCCGAAAAAAGTTCATAGAATTGTGGTTTTTTTTTCCTTGTGTCTTCGTTGTGGTAATTGAGCAGACGATGTTCGAGCTCTATTAGTAAAAGGATTTCATGTGATCGGAAGCGTTAATCGTTGCCGGAAACTCTAATTTCGAGAAAACCGCTGGCGAAGCGATAATTACTACTTGTGAATTGAGAAAACTTCAAATTCTAGATGAGCTTAAGAAGTAAATTGGAGCTTTCTCCCGATGTTAACAGAGTGAAATTTAGACTGGCCTTCTTGTCAATGTAATGTGCCCAAAATTTGGCTTCATTCCATACCATTTTTCTTGATTGCAGCTTGTTAATTTTTCTGATGTTGCACTTCGGTTCTGTTAACCCAAGATAGTCCTCGTCAAATATCTGTCATATATATGAAATTATAAACCTTTCTTGCTTTAATATCTACAAAAACTTTTCAGTAGATGTTACTAGATGCCTGGATTTGTAATTTGATTTCTGAAATTAGAATTGATAAGAATGGTAGATATTCTTGTCTATACGCTACAGTCCTCGTGGCTATCTGTTGCGTGACGGAAATTTTCAGCTGATTCCCTTATAATATGGAGTGTTTTTAGGATATTAAATTCACAAATTCTGAGCATCTTGGGGGCCTACTTGTATTTCTTAAGTTTATCCAATTATACATAGAACAGAGCGTGCACATAATACCATCTTATGGTTATAATAAAGTTATTTTTCATTTAATTTAGACTCGCCTTCATTCCATGCCTCATCAATGTACTGGACAATAACAAGAGATTCACAAATGGGTTAGCCATTGTGAATGAGAACAGGAACCATCTTATGAACATCTCAAGAAGCAGGGTGCTCTTATTTGCCAAGTTCTCTTCCTTGGCCTCACAATTAATCCCTTTCTCATCACTCTCATGGCATAAGAGCTCAACCAGAAATGTAATACAGTCACCTTGTCGTTGTTCATATTGATGAACATGAACATTTTTTATTTTTCTGAAGTGCAATATGTTTCTGTAGTGATACAATATATAGCTCCAAAGTGATGTCATTGCTTATGTCCCTTTTTATTATTTAATGCTTTTGGTTATTGGTTTCTTCTTCTTGTGCGGACTTGAGGTGAACAACCACACATGCATTGAGTGGGATCCCAGATTTTGTTTTCTTGTGTCGTTATTTAATGGCATACAGGATTTTGTTTATGGCTACTCTAGAAGTCATTCATTTTACAATATGCTGCTTTACCACAAGTTCTGTTATTATTACTATTACTATTATTCTTTTTTTTTAACAATATTATTATTATTATTATTATTATTTAAATGAGATTAGCATTATTCCAGCTGATTTAACGGTTATTAATTATATACCTAGTAATTTTTAATATATAGCACAAAATAGTTATTATATGTATTTTTATTTAATATGAAGAATGATACTTAAAACAATATATTTTCTGAATATTATTCGTATATGATACAAGAAAAATAGTATATTATCTGAATATTATAAGTATCTGAAACTCGAAACAATATCTAAAACTCAAAATAATATTTGAAACTCAAAACATTATCTAAAAATTAAAAAAAGTATCTCAAACTCATAAATACAGTATACTATCTGAATATTATTATATGTATGTGAAATTTAAAATCGTATCTGATACTAAAAATAGTATACTATTTGAATATTATTCAAATATTTTCCTCCACCAAAAGCATATTTTTTGAATATATTCGTATATGAAACTAAAAAATAAATAACATATGCATATCAATTAATAAATGTATTCAATTAATTAAAATAAAAAATAAATAAAAATAATTGACATATACATATCAATGAATTTGAATCCAAGTGCCCATCCTTAACTTATATTGTCCAATTGTGTTGAAAATTATTAATTAAAATTTTTGTTACACAACAAGCTTAAAGTTTTAAAGAACGGTACTTAAAAATAGTATATTTTTTAATATTATTTGTATATGATACAATTAAAAAAGTATATTTTTTGAATATTATCTGTATTCGAAACTCAAAACAATATCTGAAACTCAAAATAATATATTTTCTAAATATTATTCATATCTGAAATACAAAACACTATATGAAACTCAAAACAATATCAAAAACTTAAAACAATATCTAAAAATGAAAAATAATTATTTGAATATTATTCTTATATTTTTCTCTAACCAAAAGTGTATTTTCTGAATATTATTCGTAGTTGAAACTCAAAACAGTGTCTGAATATGATAATATGAATAAGTATATATTGTTAGAAAATTAACAAAGAAATAATTTTCCTTGTAATAATTTTTGAATATAATTATATTCAATTAATTAAAATAAATTAAAATAAATGATAAATGCACATCAATTAATTTCAATCTAAGTGCACATCTTTTTTCAAATGATGAAACTTGAAATATTTTACATTTATTTCTATTTTATTATTTATATATTTTAGTTTATTTTTTGTGTATGAAATGAATAAAATAATATTAGCCTTATATATATATAAAATTATATTACAAAATATTTTTTAAGGATATCTGAAACATTAATTATTTATTAAAACTAAATTATATAATTTAAATATGTAATTATAATATCTGAACTAGAGCACACCACTTATATATATATAGTAATACCCAAAACCAAAACTAAAAACTAAGAATAAAAATTGAAAAATTGAAAAAAAAATAAAAAAAATTGAAAAAATAAGGATAACAGAAAATAAAAAAAATAAAAATAGAAGAAATTAAAAAATAAA
>CATIWM010675124.1:0-15788 GCA_949671775.1 Mallotus repandus
AAAATAAAGAAGTTAAGGAAAAAATTAAAAAAAAAGGAAAAATGAGAAAATTAAAATTAAAAAAAAATAAGAAAGAAGATGGATTAAGGTAAAAGTGTAATAAATGAAAATTTAGTGTATTTTAATAAATAAATTTAAAAATATGATATTTTTGATAAATTTCTCATGTAAGTATGAATTTTCACTTAAAACATACCCGTGCTAAGCTCCACACTGCTACCCAACATAACTATTCACTAGCGAAGAAATAAAATAAAAGAGAATATTTTTCCGAGAAAATACTTATTGAGTGAACAAAGTACAAATACTGGTACAATTCAATAAACTTTAAATGAATGTTCTAAAGGACAAGATTGCAAAAGAAAGATTATCAATTCAGAATCTCAAACTGGAAAAGGTACCCAAAAGGTAATTGACCATAAATTATCATTAACATTAATTACATAATCAAATTCATTACTCCATCTGTTCCTAAATAATTGTCGTTCAAGATTTCTTTACATAGATTAAGAAATGTATTTAATATATATGTAAAATATTATACTATGCTTAAAATAATTATTAGCTTTATATAGAGTTCTAAAATGAGTAGATATCTATTTAATTAATTCTCCTATGTTAAATAAGGGTGAAATAGAAAAAAAAAATAGTTAATATGCATTAGTAACTTAAAACAATAATTATTTAGAAACAAAATTATAATTTTAAAACGACAATTATTTAGGAAGAGAGGAAGTATATTTTATGTTCTAACTTTGTTTCCTTTCTCATTATGTCACTAGGTAAAATATCAAAAATTATTAAGTTAATGGAAGTTTAATGCCTTTCTTAAATATTCGTTGAGATTTCTGTTCCAAGCTTTTTAGCAGTTAAACAAACATTTATTAATCATAATAATAATAATTTCTTATTAAATTATTGTGTTTCACACCTTGGACTTAAGCTTCAGTGTTTCTCGTTTTTAAACATCAACCAATAACTTTAGTATGACTCGGTTGTATTTGCCATCTCGATCTCTTGAGCTCAAGCTCATCGTAAAAGTATATTCTTTAGATATAGCATAATATTTAATTCACTTAAAATTTGGAGCACCGTACTCTATATAGAAGTAGATATCAGTGTGGCTGATACAATCACCATATTGAAGATTATCAATTTATTTTTTTATAATGTGTCCGGCTTGACCCTATAGGTTGTGCCTACATGATACGAAAATTTAATATCATAACCATTGAATAGAATATCACATTGCTCATAATTAATTAGGACTTTTAACCTGGCTTAACGTGAAATTTTGTGACCCATAGGTTGCGCCTGCATGATACTAAAATATAATATCACAACCATTGTATAGAATACTGCATTTCAATTAATATGTAAGGCTAAATTACTTAGTTAGGGCTTTTAACCTTACTTAACATCAAATCTAAGTGATTTAAATCATTGAATAATAGATATTGATTCTTTTATTGTTATTGAACTTAGGAAACATTTGGTTCGTACTCCGCAATTACGTATTGTAAAATAGTTTTAAAATATTTATTTGTAAAAATATTGTTATAATTTTTTAAAAAAATTAAAAAATTAAAAAAATTTTATAATCAATTTTCATTCAAAAATTTCATACATATTTTTATTAATTTATATATTTTATTTATAAATTTTAAGAAATAAATGTTAATATTTAAATATTTGGCCAATTTATAACTAATTTAACTTGATTTTCAGAGGAATTAAAAGTGATTCCTTAAGAAAAAATAGGAATGGTGATTCCCATTAATGGAGAAATTATATTCCCATTCCCATATTAAATTTTAGCTAACATATTAATTTTGATTGTGATTCCCACCCTTATTTTTTATCAAACAAAATGACCCTTAATGTTTTCTTTGGATTGATCACCCAAAGAACTGAAATTGATAATATGATTTAATTGAAAGATAGATTCTATTCTAGGCTTTAAACAATCTGCAGCTTATTAAAAATTTTTTTGAAAGAAGCTTATTAAATTAGTTGAGAGACAAATAAATAGTGTTAATATTGCATGAGAAAATGGGAATAAATTGAGTATATTTGATTGTTCAATTTAGTAAGAGCTTAATAATTAAATAGTCAATATATTTTTTTAATTATGGAATTACTTGAGAAATAATTTCATGATAAAAGACGTTTGCAAACTAAATGAATATCAAATTGATTACAGACTTTAAGTTGATCCTTTGATGAGTTGAGCCAAAGATAAAAACCCTAACCATGTTAATGCTCGTCAGCTTTAGATAAATTCTGTTTACTTGTTATTTAATTTATAATTGGATAATTTTGATTGTCTAAACAAATAATTTGCCAAGAGTAATTCAATATTTAATTCTTCAATCTCTATGAGACAATCTTTATTATACTACTAGTCGATTCTGTATACTTGCTGATTTACACATCAAATTTTTTTGGGTTGTTGCTGGGGATTGAAAGAATTGATATTGTAAAATTAGTGTTGTTTGCTTTAGACTTTTTTTTTTAGTTCTTCATTCAATTTAATTATCTTTATAAAAATTCTTGTTGGTGTATGTGCACAATGCGCAGTACAAGCAAGCAAGGATATTTGTTATTATCTTTTGATCTAGAGATTGATAGAATGTTTCATAGGAGGTTCCAAAGACAAAGGAGCAGAACGAATGGTTGAGACGACTAGGACATAAGATTTGAAGGTAATGGTAGGGCAGAAGACAGAGACCTACTAGCTAGACAACCAAAAAATCAAAATAGGGAAAATGTGTAGTGGACAATGCGAGACTTTGTGAGTCCGTGTCTCACATAGCCTAAGATGGACATTTGAAACCAACCATTAACAAACTATTTAATTTAGTCTAAATATATTATAAATATCATTCTATTTAGAAAAAAGATTTAAATTAATCTCTTTTAAAACTATAGTCTTGTTCATATATATTACAATTAAAGATTAACAACTTTTAAAATAATACATATTTATGAATAGTAAAATATGTATTTATGAATAGTAAAATACATATTTATAAATAGTAAAATACGTATACACTAATCGGATAATATAGAAAATTTCATCATCATTTATTTTAAAAAATTAAAATGATATTATTCTTTGTAACTAGAAACACAATAGTAAAAACATCATCAATAAAATATAAAACACATTTCTAAACTGTTATATTACATATAACTTAGTCATCCTTATTTAACTTAAAAATACTCTCTTACAACATTTACATAAATAAGACTAAAAATAAAATAAAATACAAGGCTTCACTGACAAAGAAGTTGGCCAACCTTATAATAAGCCATGCTATCTGAAAATATTTTTAAAACAGAGTAAAATGAGTATAGAAATACTTAGTTAATAGATATATCAAGCAAAAAATAATTTGGTTAAACCAAACACATTTAACTTCTCAAATGCTAATAGAATATTTGAAAATCATATTATAATCCACTTTAAACATCAAATCCTTTCTCACTTTCAAACTTGTGCAAAGCATAGCTAAGTAAAACACATATCTTTTCAAACATCGTTACAACATTTCACATGTATTAACCATTCCCTATAATAAGCATCACAACCTGGCCATAACATACAAGTCATCACAAACTCATCCTCTAGGTACACTTGAAGGCTAACCCTTCGACTATATTAGCACAAAACGGCCCTTTCCCTTCACCGTCATGCAATCAAGTGCCATGTTGTTTATTGTACAATAACAACCAACACAATCTCAAATGTGCATATATCACCTCAACACATTCATACATCTGATATAGGGTGGTAATACACAAAACCAAATACCATTTTTATCAAATAAATAATCAAAACAATTCCATCACATTTATAATTCAATAGAGTATTCAAAATCAAATCACTTCTCATCATAATTCAAAGGAATAAAATCAAGTGATTATAATCTTATTTAAATCATTGAGTATCTAAAATAATTTAAAATCATATTACCCAAATAAAAATAAAGAGTAGTAACATACTTCGTTTGTGGACTTGAAACCATAATTGTTTCAAAGCTTGTATCATAAACTAGTAATTCATGAGGTAAATAAGTTGAACACAAACAATCTCAATACAACAATTGCAAGTCCATAAAACAACATTAAAATATCATTTCATTTCTGACATAAAGAGATTTTAAGGGCTTGAACATCTACTCACCAATACAGCCTATAAACACATAACCCGGTTCGCCAAATTTGCTTAATTTGCACTTGCACTTTCCTTGCCTTTTACAACACCTAAAATATACAATTTCATTTATAAATCATTAATATAATAATCCCACATACTAATCTAACCATCTAGCCCCCAAATAATAGGCATAAAATGCAATTAAGATTAATTCTACAAATCAGCTTCATGGACCCTAAAATAGCTATTTTCAAGCCAAAATTAGAAAAATCACTCCGACCTGTAGAAAAGGAATTTTAACCATACTCATATATATATATATATATGTCTAGTATCTTTAATAAAAATTTTACTTTAATTTCTCAAGTATTAAAGGAGTTAAGGATAGCTCAACATAATCAGCTTTAATAGTCCTGCAGACAGAGCAATTAAAAATATGGCATTGATTGACCATGTTACAAATAGAATAAGCTCCAATTCAAAACTACAAATTTTTAAAGTACTCTTTCAAATTTCCTAAGAATCAAACCAAACTTAATTTGGAGTTTTCGACCTTAATATATATGAAAAGTATCCAAACTAGTTTTAACTCATAAACTCTATAAACCTAGTTTACAAGCTAACTTTGAAAAATTTCTGGGACTTATAGAAAAGCAATTTTGAGCTTCTATTCAAATGAGTATTATATATATATGTATATAATATTATTTAAAAATTTCACATCAATTGGATAACCACAAAAATAATTATAGATAACGAATTACAACTACTTCAAAGAAATTAATAGACTGAGCAATAAAATATTTCTTTTATTACCCTAATATAGAGACTAAATCAGATCAAGCTCAAAGAATAAAAATTTTATATAACTCTTCAAAGTTTCAATATCATCAAATAAAACTTAATTTGGAGCTCTATAACTCAGGATATAATCAAATTACAGAGACTAATAAACTAAACTTTATGAACTAGAAATTTACAACTTAAGAACCCTAAATTAAATCAACAAAAATACTTAAAATACTTACCAAATCAATACTAAAGCTTTAGGGATAATGATTACAGCCTTAAAATTGATTTAGATCTTCAAATTCCTTTTGAAAATCAAGCCTAAACTTGGAGAATCAAGCAGCCCTCTCTTTTTTATTTCTAAGTTTTCCTTCTTTCTTTCTTTCTTTGCCTTTTATGGCTGATCCTCCCAATGGAAGGAGATATACAAAAAATAATAATTAAAAATTATGTAAAATACTCCTTTTAGTCCTTAATGAATTGCTTAAGTTACCTATAAATCCTCAAGCTTTCAATTATTCAATCAAGGACAATCATTTGCTACAATTGAGTCCTTTCCTCTATAACTATATATATATATATAGTAAGGGTACGGGTGTGATAGTCCAAATGTTCAAGGTGACCAAAACACAATGGTAAGGCTAACTTACAACTAATAATTTTGAAATTATATATATATATATATAGTAAGGGTACGGGTGTGATAGTTCAAATGTTCAAGGTGACCAAAACACAATAGTAAGGCTAACTTACAACTAATAATTTTGAAATCAAGCCGATAATGATTAAAAAGGATGGAGTATTTGGCTAAAGAAGGTGATAGCCCTATAGATTTGTTCCCATGGTTCGATCCTTCCTAGTAAAACACGACATGTTCGAATTGTTATCACTTTTACACGAGAAAGGGCGACCACACTCTAAGTTTAAGTATTCCTCAATGACCTATAATGTACATGTACCGTGAGGGAAAGGTGAAAAGAACCCTAAATGGGAATTACAATAGAGAACTTGAGATTCGATGTGAACAATCAGTCAAAGGAGTTGTTTAAGCATAGCCTTTACTTAATATTCTATTAGTAAAGCACACTTACTCCAATGAATAAAGGCTTTCATGATCAACATCTAGTATTTAGCTTTGTGGGAGAACAAAAAATTCTACGACTTTGCTAGGCCCTATTCTATCCTAGCAAAAAGATGGCACGATGGCACAAGTATTTACTTTCTTTAAGGAGTAACCTCAGGGGAAGATGCCCAACTTGAGTACTTGAACTAACCAAAAGTCATGTCTTGCTGCTTAATGGCCTTCTATGAGGTTTTTTTTATACCTTTTCATCCCTATCTTTTTCTTCATTCTCCCTTTGTTATTGACTTTGTACATTATTATAAATCGTATTGGTTTTTCTAGTAGGTATCTTTAATTTTTTTCATCTCTTAAACCTAGTTATTTTAGATAAAAAAATGAAATGAAAACACATTATTTTAAATGTGTTGATATCAATGGTGGCTTATTATTTCGATGAATCATTTCTTCAAATAGAAGAAGATTATACAAACACTTACTTAAAATCTCACTTTTCAAATTCTATTGTAGAAGGCACAATTTTCATACTTGAGTGGTAGAAGATTTCTGTGATATTGGATTAAGACCTAACATCCATGGTTGCAGCCGTAAAATCCATGGTTTATTGAGAACTTCTTTCTTTAACCCAGTCTTCAACCTTCGCAATTAATAAAGTCATTCTCCCCTTAAGAGAAGTCTAGGTCCAAAGGAGGAGTTAATATTAGCACTTTATATTACCTTTTTCTTTGTAATATGCATGTTGGTGAATCAAATGTTCTCTCATTCCTGACACCAAGCCAAAACTGGTGAATAGGGGCAGCATAATTCTATTTATAATAGAATTAAATTACATCAATAGCAAAAGTAAATTTGGAATAATCTACAAATGTCAGGCGTGATGCATTACCTGAGCTAAGTGTGTTGTTTTCATATAAATGCACAATGAATCTATGAAGTCTTCCCTTTAATGTTAATGTCCTCCAGTAACACCAGTGCTTTCCCTTATCTTTATTCACTTTTGAGCTTATTAGAGGAAAAATCCCCTTATCTTTGGCAATCCCCATATAAATCGTCGGTATAAAGATCTATTCCACCAACAAAGAGGAGACAAAAGGAAAGAGGATTGGAATGGATTGCTTAATGCCTCAACTAGATGAGGCTATTACATGACATAATGATTTAGTTGGCCTCATGACAAAGGTTTTAGAGTGCTATTCAACTTTCAGTATGAATGGGATGTAAGTAGAAGCTATTAGGTTGATTCTCTTTCCATTTTTTCTTATTGATTGAGTAAAGAGGTAGTTCACGAGTTTACCTCCCAACTCTATCAACATATAACAAGAGTTGTATATGGCATTCTTCAACAAGAACTTTCCACCTCCTAAGGTTTTAAAGTCCACAGTGAGATCAACTTGTTCTATCAAAGGGAGGATAAGAGTTTTTATGAATTTTGGGATAGATTCAAGGATTTCCAAAAACAAGGCCCACCACATTTGAAACTTTCTTGCAATTTGGCTCAGTCTTTCGATAAGGGTATTAACCCTTTAGTCCGAGTTAAAATTAATGAGGTAGCTGGAGGAACCATCACATTCAAAACACTAGAGGGTGCTTTTGATCTTTTTAAGGAGATGACAAATACACATAGTTTATGGTTAAATAAGAGAGTTATACTAAGGAAAGGAAGAGCACTGGAAGTGGATAAACTAATAATGTTGAATGCAAAACTGGATACATTAACGAAAAGGATGGACAAGATGAGTATAAATGCAATTTCTTCTTCGGCTTTTTTATCATATGAACTTTGTTAGGGCGGCATCCTATTATTAAGTGTCAATCAATGCAAAACCTATCCATAAAGAACATCAACTATCTCCAACATAGGTCAATAATAAAATGCAATACATGGTAACACATATATCTCGAGTTGAAGGAATCACCTTAATTTCTCATAGAGCAATCAAGGAAACAATTAATAGAGGCCTCAAGCTCTACCAAGATTTGGAGGACCAAATGCTCATCATCAGAATTGGGCTCATTTGCAGCAGGAGAAAGCTTCATTTCATTATCTTCTTTAGAAAGTAAAATGGAGAAATTCATAGATATGATGGCAATCAAGATGAGTCAACAAGATGAGGTAATAAAAAGACTAGAAAAGAGATTTGAATAGATGCAACAAGATATTCAACTCATTTTCAGAAACCATTCATCTTTGATTCATAATCTGGAGGTGTAGATGGGATAATTGGCCAATTTTTAATATTTAAGAAATTAAGGTGCATTTCCTAGCAATATAAACAAGAATTCTAAGGAGAATTTAAATGCAATCACTTTAAGAAGTGGAACAGAGCTCCAGTCACTTAAGACAAGTGAGAAAATTCAAAGTGAGAAGAAATAGGGAGATTAAAAAGATGATTGGGTTGAGGTACAAGTTCAAAAAGAGAAAGATGTTCAAAACAAAAGGAAATAAAAGGAGTCAATACCTCAACCTAAACCATATGAGCCACTAGCACCTTATCTACAAAGGCTGAAGAACTAGGAGTATGATCACCAATTTGCAAGACTCTTGGAGATGCTTAAAAAGCTACCCATCAATATACATTTAGTGGAAGCTTTAGCTTAAATGTCCAAATACACAATATTTCTGAAAGAGCTAATCTCTGATAAGAAAATGGTGTAAGAATTTAAAATTAGCACGCTCAATAAGGAGTGCATTACAATAGTTTCTAACAAGCTTCCTCAGAAGTATAAACATCCAAGGAGTCTTACTATACCTTGTTCTATTAGAAATTTAAATTTTTTCAAAAAGCACTTTATGATTCAGATGCTTCTGTTAATTTGATGCCCTTGTCTATTTACTGGAAAGCTTGGGTTCAAAGAAGCCAAGACCATCACCATTTGCTTACAGTTTATAGATAAAACTATTAAAATGTAAGAAGGCACAATGGAGGATGTGTTAGTGAAACCAAGAAAATTTATCTTTCTAGTGGATGTTATGGTACTTAACTTTGAGGAAGACGAGGGTGTTCGCTTGATCCTTGGTATATATGCCTTATATGTACACGTCAAAAGCCATCATTGATGTTTATGATGGAACTCTGATTATTGCATCTAGATTGATGTTATTGATGAGTGTGTGTGAATGAAGTCCAACAATGGAGGTTGGAAAAGTCTTATGATTTGGAAGATATAGAGAAGTGTTTTAAGGTATAGTCTTCTTAAAACAAAGTGACTCTCAAACCCTAAAATCTTTATCCCCGTTGTGAATTATCATTAAACACTACACTTACACCCCTTCTACAATAAAACCACCAAAATTATATTTAAAACCTTTACCCCTACATTTGAGATACACTTTTCTGGGATAAGATCAAACATAACATGTGATAATCTCCTCCAAACTTAATAAGAAGCATGGGACTTTATTAGTGAAGGTCTTGAAAAAGAGGACTAAGACACTTGGATGGCAAATTTCAGACATCTAAGGAATTAGTCCTTTATAATGTATGCATAAAATACTTATATAGAATAGACATAAGCCTACCATTAAAAGATAGAGCAGGCTCAATCCCAACATGTAGGAGGTAGTGAAAAAGGAAGTGGTAAAACTCTTGGATGCATGAATTTTTAATCCCATTTCATACAGTTCATAGGTTAGTCAAATTCAGTGTATGCCAAGGAAAGGAGAAATAACTATAATGGAGAGTGAAAAAGGATATTTGATTTTAACCAGAGTGGTTAGTGACTAGAGAGTTTGCATTGATTACAACAAGAAAAAACCATTTTTCACTTCTATTTATTGACGAGAAGTTAGAGTGCATTTTAGGTTATGCATTTTATTACTTCTTGGATGGGTATTATGGTTATAACCACATAGCTATTTCTCTAGAGGATCAAGAGAATAAAACTTTTACTTGTCCATGTAGCACATTTGTTTATAGAAGAATGTCATTTGGCTTATGCAAAGTGCTTGTCACTTTTAGAGATGTATAATAGCCATTTTTGCTGATTTAGTGGACGATATAATAGAAGTGTTTATGGATGACTTTTTAGCATTCGAAAACTCATTTTAAGGATGCTTGAAGAATTTAAATAGGGTACTCAAGTGTTGTGAGGAGACTAACCTCGTGTTGAATTATTTGGAGATGCATTTGGATGCAAGATTTGATGATCTCAAACATCGAATTGAGGCTATGGTAAGACAATAAGCTTATCAAGGTGCTAAATTTTGAAAACTCATTAAAGTTCTAAGTTGTGATATTCCATCTCCATCGGCTCTTGGGTTACCTCAAAGAGTAGAGTACTTTTTTACCTTTGTTTCTTTTAATTGTTTCATTTTGTAATTTATGTTTATGTATTTTTTATGTTGTGTTTGCATGCTTTGATTCTCATATTGAGGACAATATAAGGATTAAGTGTGGGGGAGGGAATTATATTGCATTTGCATTTTTGAGTTAGTTAGTTTTATTTAGAATATTTTGTTATATATAATTAGTTTCATTTTCTTTAGTTAGTTTGAGTTGGTTTTTAATTAGTTTTTAGGATATATGCACTTGAATTTTGTAACCTATTAATGTGATGAGTTGAATGCATTGAATGTAATTTTCTTAAATGAGTGTTATAATCTTTAATTAATGCTAAGTTTATAATTTTTAAGCTAGATTGATCATTTGAGGTTGAAGATTTTTTGAACTTTTAATGGACTTAATGCTTATTTCTCTTTTAAGTGATTGAATTTTATAAGTTAAAGTTTGAGAATGGTGTTTGTAAGTAGAATACATTTTGAAATTTTATTGGTTTTTAAGTTTAGCATAGGATTTGGTAGCTTCAATAAAAAAAATCATATTTGTCAACGAGCTAAAATGTAAATTCAAATCTTTATATGCTCTCACTACTGCAATACTATATGAATAGATTAAGAGTATCTAAAGGACCCTTTCGGTGATATCCATGCTGAGTAGTGCGGGAAAGACATAGGATAATAAGATTCAGAAGAAATAAAAGAATAAAAAAAAATTTCTGTTGCTAATTTTTATGCGTTAGACTTGAGGATTACTAAGGATTAGAGTATTTTCTATATGCTTTCCTCTTTTTTGGATGTTAGCTAGTGAATTTTTATGATTTCAATTGAGAGGTTTTCTTTTCACTTGGTAATTTATATATCTTTGATTTGAGTTATTGTAGTTTTGAGTTATAAGCTTTGTAATAAATAGAGATTGTGAAGGAATTTCAAGTTAAAAGTTTTCCATGTGTTGAATTTTTTATGTTGATAGGGTGTTCTTCATGCATTTACTTAAGGACAAGCAAAAGTTCATGTTTAGGGGTATTTGATGAGAGCCAAATTTTGAATATTTTTAGCTAGTTTATGGATTTATTTTATGATAATATGAGCTTATTGGTTGGTTTTGTGGATAGGAGTAAATTAGAGCTTAAAGTGCAATTTTAGAGTTTGGGCTAATTACCTCTGTGATTCGGTAAAGCTTTTGACATCTTTAGAGTTTCAAAATTACAAAGAGATCTTCTAAACATTTGAAGTAGACATCTTAAGATTGTTGAATTGAGCTTACACATCAAAATTAGAGTTTGTTTGGATTGACAAATCTTGCGTCAAAGTCAGCAGATAAATTTTTTATTATAGTTTGAGCAAATCATAGTATTTCAACAACATCTTGACCAATTAAAATGATTTAAGATTTTATCTGTAGATAAAACTTACATGAAGGGCTCAAACTCAAATTCAATGTCTATCAATATGAAAATCAAGGTACAAGTTACAACTAACACATGAACTGCCTAACATAACCCTGCAATCACTAGACATGCCTATGCGTTAAAGTGTAAAAATAGCAAGATGCAAGTACAGTCGTGTGCCCACCTAACATAGCCATGTTTAAGAGTACTTTGTGTAGGAAAATAATTCTAGACGCAGGCATAGCCATGTAAAATTTTGGCATAGTCATGTATTGAAAGTTCTCCAATCAAATTTTAAATTTTAAGAGCTATTTTGAAGGGGATATAAATTTATATTATTCTATTTATGGAGGAGAGCTAGGTTTTCTAGATGGCCACTAGTGCAGAACAAATAACAAGTGTTACTCTTCTTCCATTTTTATTCCATTATCAATTCTATTTCTTTTAATTTAACTTTTGATTGAGAATAGTATATTCAAGAACAAAGATTTGCAGCTAGTTATTTCATTTGAGGAAGAAATAAAAAGGATTTTCTTTTATTATTTTTCATTTATTCTTTGAGAAAATGATGATGGTGAATTCTTTGTTTCTTATTCTTATTTTTCAATTAATATGCGTGGTTAAATTACTTAGTTAGGGTTTTTAACCCAACTTAACATAAAATCTAAATGATTTAAATCCTTAATCAATAGATATTTATTGTTTGATTGTTATTGAAGTTAATGCTTTCTTTGGATTTATCACCAAATTGATAATAGGATTTAATTGAAAGATAAATGTTATAGGCTGAATAACAATTTGTTACCTTATTAAATTAGTTAAGAGATAATTTAATTGTTAATATTGCATGAGAAGATAGGAATAAACTAAGTATAACTGATTGTTCAATTTAGTAAGAACTTAATAGTTGAATAGTCAGTATATTCTTTTAATTGTGGAATTACTTAAAGAAAGAATTTCATGATTCTAAAAGATGCTTGCATACTGAATGAATATTAAATTGACTACAGATTTTGAGCTGATTTTTTTATAAGTTGAGCCAGGGATAAAAACCCTAACCTTGTTAATGCATGTTAGGTTTAGATAAAAATTTTTTAGTTATTGGTTAATTTTTAATTGGATAATTTCATTTGTTTGAACAAATAATTTGCCCAGAGTAATTCAATACTTAATTCTTCAATCTCTGTGGGATGATCTTTATTATGCTACCAGTTGGTTCCATATATTTGCGAATTTGTAATGGATTTAGGATGACATGATCATGCAGGATTCCCACATGGATATGCATAGTTAGTATGGTAGGTTTACTTTATCAAATTTTAAACCTATTTCCCTCATTTTAACTCATACAAGTTGTAGCCATTTTATAAGTCAATAAAGATGTCGTTTTGACACATATTCTTCTAGAATTTTCCACAAGCTTCCTAAGTCTATTTGGGTAAATCATTTAGCTACTCATTACAAAACTTCCCATAGGTTCTATCCATACTTTCAGGATTTCATTCATAATATCACATTCAATTCGAAAATATACTCAACTAACAGAGGTCATCAGCAAAATCAATTAGACAAAGAAATCAAAGAGAGAATACCAATTTCACTAAGAATTAAGATCATCAAAAGTCTATCTTGCTTTGAATGCAAGAAAGCTTTTCAAGAAAATTTTCAATCTAAATCAAGAAGAAAGACGAGGAGATTTACTCAAAATTTCTCCTACTATTTGCTAGCCTCAATCACCCCTTGATAGTCCTTTATCTAGAGTAGTAACAACTCCTATTGATATAACAATACTTTACTATAATGATGGCCTCAAGAATCATACTTTTATTATGTGTATGCACTAGTAAAAATTTCTACTTTGATCTTTAGCATGCCAATAACATTTTTCTACTTAAATCAACCTCCAAACCACACTAAATGTAATACCCTATCCTTCATGGAATATCCTTTCGCTTTCTATCTATTGCACGCATGTATGTTAGGGCATAATAATGTCGAGGCTATTATTAGAGGAAGTAGTGAGGATATAACTAAGAGATTTGACGTCATTTCCTTGAGTGCATATTGATTGTATATATAACTAAGAGATTTGGATTGAAGTGTGGTTCATACTTGGCCAATGAATGAGAATTCTTAAATTTTGATGACGCTCAAAATGATTAAAATTAAGTGAAGGATAATAATATGAAGTTCATTTGGAAAAGAAAATGAAGGATAAAAAAGAGGTGAAGAATATGGACTTAATTGCAACAAATTGGAAGATTTACGGCTAAAGGAGCAACTACTAAAATGATTAGTGGCTAAACTGTAAACAAGGAAGAGCTCACATGGATAAGGTGATCATAGGTTTAGAAGATAAAATATATTGGAGATAGTGGAATCCATGAAATAAGGTGGGGAGTGAAGTGATGCACGGATTAGTTTGAGTTTAGGGGGAGACAAGTGTAAGGTTAATTAGCTTGATCCAACCTTTGATTACTCTAACTGTCATGGATTAGGGAGGCTACAAATAGTGCATCAATTCCTCTCATAAAGCTCATTTACAATTAAAATCTTCCACTTGAAAAGCTCACAAAAAATAATGAAAGAGAGGGGAGAAATAAAAAAGAAAAAAATAAACGAGAATTCTTTCTTTCTTGAACTTAAGAGTACCAAGAATAATGGAAATTAAGAGAAATGAGTTTGCATTTCTTAAGGAAGGCTTAATTCATCAATCTAAAAGTGGTATGCGAAGGTTATGTGGCTTCAACATATATATATATATATATATATATATATATATTAATAAAACTAGGTCTCTACTCTTTTCCAAAATTTAAATGATCTCTTTCATTGTTACTTCCACAATCTGCTATCATAAGTTAATGTAAATTGTGACACCATATCATCATGATAAAAAGAAATGCATATAAGTGACAATAATAAAATAAACATTGTAAATAAAAACAACAACAGTAATAAAATCATCATAAAAAATGCTACATTTATTTACACAATTTTTATGAATTTGATCATCAGTATAAAAATAAATAAAAACATAAGTAATTTTCAATATAAATACAAAAATAATAGAAAAATGAAATTTTTTTTATATTTTTGAAAAGGAACTTTTCTTATTACTGGCCAATGCTCTATTTGTACAAGAGTAAAAATAAAATAAAATGTTAAGGAGTTAACTATTAATTTTAATATTCTAAGATTTCACCAAACAAGATAAAGGGGGTTATTAACTACAGAAGTAATACTTACTCTCCATTAACCCAATCCAAAATTTACCAAAAAACAATAAACAATTACATGGTATTGGCATTCAAAAAGTTAGAGCGGGCGGAAGTTATTTTGTTCAAAATCTTTTATCATTCCCTTACTCAAAATTTGTTATTGCTTGCAAACTTATTATTTAACTAAATAATAATATAGAGAATCTTTCTACAGTAAAAACATGGTTATTCATACAAATGGAATTAAAATCGTTAAATTACTACTAATTTAATTATAGCTATTGATATATTTCACAAATATTGGTGTACAAAATTATTCAATGATTATAATTAAAAAAAATCCAATAGCTCTAATTTTTTTGTCACTTTATTTTTCGATTTTTTCATTGAGTCGCTAGTTTAAAATTTTGTTCTATTGGATCTCTATGTTTTTATTTTTTATTCATTGACTTCTTGTACTTATATTTTTTTATACATTAAATCCTTTAGTCAAAATTTAAGTTCCTATATGTTAACATTATATCTAATTAAGTCCTTATAAAATATATAATTGACTCCCTATATTTTTAAATGTACTAAGTAAATCCTCATAAGTTTCATTTTTAGCAAGTTAAATTTTTTTTTATTTTTTGCCTTAATTATTAAATCTTAATATACATATTCTTTCATTTTTTTTCTTATATAGTTAAAATATAGGTCAATTATTTATAATATATCTCTATTAATAAAAAGATATATATATATATATATATATTCTTAAAAATATTTATAGTAGAAATCCAATTAAAATATGTATAATAAATATATTTTTTATTAAAAATATTTTAATTAGTCATGAACATTTATATACCTAATTAATAATTTAAAT
>CATIWM010675285.1:0-26292 GCA_949671775.1 Mallotus repandus
TGGTATTTTTATTATAAAGTTCATGTTTTTATGATAAAAATATCATCTTTGTCATTTTCACTTATTCATTTCTGTATTGTTATTTATTTATATTAATATTGCCGTATTTTTATTATTTTTATTGCATTTTTGTGATTTTTATTATTTTTATTGCATTTTTGTGATTTTTATTTACTTTATGCCTTTTAGGGGCAAAGTTGCTATTTTCATCATAAAGTAGATATTTTTATGGTGGATATGATATCCTTGCCACTTTAATATTTTTTTTAATTCTGTATTTTATTATTTTTAATTATATTTATTGCATTTTTATCATTTTGTCGATTTCTTTGATAAATTGATTATTCTTATCATAAAGCTTCCATCTTTATGGTGAAAATAATATTTTTGCCATCCTTTTACTACACCATTTGCATTATTTTTATTTTTATTGCATATTTATTATCCTTATTATTTTTATTGTTTTCCTTGATAAATTTATTATTTTCATCATAAAGATAATAATTTTTATGGTGAGAATAATATTTTTATCATCTTTTTGTACCTTCCTATTTTATCCCTTTATGTATTTGCATTATAAAAAACCTTATTTTTTATAATAAAAATGAGGACTTCACACTAAAGTACTCAACTTTTTAAATCTTGCATCATGCATATATTAGCATCCTTGTTTGCTTATGTGTTTAATTATTCCCTTATTTATTATCCCAATTATGAATGAATGGAATATATTAGATTGTCCTATATGTGATGTGTGCTTGCATGTGTGCGAAAACTAACTATTGTTTTATAGGATTATTATAGTAGATTTATTTTATTTCCTTTTTTTATTTTTAATGTAATTAATAAATAGGCTTTTCTAGGCAATGTAATCCTTAATCCCAATTCCCCTTTCATTTCTATTTTGGATGTATTTAATAGAATAGGCTTTTCAAGGCAATGTAATCCTTAATCCTTTTTATCTTTTTTTTTATTTAGCTTATTTGCTTGCTTATTTATTTTGATTATTACTTGTATTCTTGTGTGCTACGTGCTACGTGCTTAGTTGCTTATATGTTTATTTGCTTCATTGTTTGCTTATTTATCATGCGGTGTATGCTCGTCTATCCAATTACCCTTTATTTAAATTAACTAATGCTTGTATATGGTAAATGCATCATAAAACTGAAACTAAGGTGAAGTAGTGAATGAATGAGCAACATGTATAATAAGAAACATGATAAATAACTCTTACCGCCTGAAACCAGATTCTCTGGTGATAGAAGTGAGTTTTTCACTTCTTCCTGATTCAAGTCGGGTGGCAACTCTAATCTACAAGGCCTAATCAGATAGACCTTCCCACAATAATAACAAACAAAAATCCAGTAGATCGTCACCATTAGCCTATGTACCCCGATGTTATAAATGCACACTGATCGTCATGATCCATCCTGACCGATCACAAGTTTTTGGCGACTCCACTGGGGAGTTCTTATTTGAGAGATATGAATGAAAGACTGTTTCTTATTATACATAACTTTTTTATCCACCTTCACAACAGCATAACTACATATCATCACACTCACCACATTCACCTTGGTCCCTAAACCCTTGATAATACTGAATGACATTACCATTATGATTCCATTTGAGTCATGGGGTGACAAAGATAGATATTATCACCTTTAGCCTTCACTCGATCAAGAAAAGTTGTAGGGCTTAAAGTGACGCGGCTTGGCTCCTAAGTCCAAAATGGGGTACAATTTTTTCTTGAGTAGGTAAAAGAATGCTAGACTCTCTGACTGGAGTTCGTAATCCTACTTATATGGGGGCATTCTTGCTAAAGGAGCCTAAGCCATAAGCCTGACGCATCTCATATAGATAAACCAGTAGAAATCTCCCTTAGGATCCTACCTAGCTCTTGCATGCTATCCTTGTCTTGATGTTATCCATTCGACCTGACATTCACAAATGATATGACATCTCTAATGTCTACCACCAGTTTCTGTCATTATGTCAGTCTTCATAGACTGCCCATGCTTAGGCTCGTGTGATCCTCATTTACCTTGTGTAAGCCCGATATACAAGGAATGACAAGAATCACGCACCTCAGTTTGGATAGTCCATAAGGACTGACAAATAGTGACATCATTAATGATGGAACCTATAGAAGTTATCCATTTGGCCTTGTCAAATCAAGCGAATGAATTAAGAATTTAACTAGATTATGGATACTCATGCTGAAAGAGTCAAATTATAAACTATCAAACAAAAACTTCATGTCTCTTGGTAAACACACTGAATGTCAATGAAGGGAACATGAACTTGGATCCCCTCTGTTGACTATAGTCCATGTGCTCGCAGGCGCACACTAGTTATAGACACCATTTTAGACCTGACAATTGAGCCTCTCATTAAGATCATGTTGTTACCTCAAGTACATTTAGGCATTGGTCCCTAGTTTACCTTTCGAGTCTAATCACCATGAATGCAAACAGCCTAGTCTGAGAGCGGAACCATAGTCCCTCGATGGCCATGAGTCAAAGACCCACCTATGATAAAATTCTTTACCGCGTGGAGGAGTAAGGATAGAAGGAGAGATTACTTGTGTTTGGTTTGTTCATTTTGCAAGTTTTACACTAACCTTGTATGTTTATTTTGTTTTTCCTTTTTCTTCCCTCATGCATACATACATACATACACGTAGGATATCTTATCATGTACTAACTCATGATTTTTTTACAGCCATATTGCATTAATCGCATTGGCAAGGTTATGATTGTCACACATGCATAGATGCTAACCCTTCTTTTTTACAGAATTCATTATATCATGCACACATGCATCATTCCTTTATCATCCCAACATACATGCTTATGCAGAACTATAGCCTTACATGGACCCTAACATGGAGCACTTCTCAAACACTAGTGATTATGACCTTGATGTAGGATCTTCCCAACGAAATAGGGGGATGTTATGCATTTGAAGGTTGCTTAATGACGACACCTTAGTTGAGACCCCACAAGTTCAGTTATATATCATCAAGGATCTACCTTGCACTCTTGACAAAGTAGACTAGAAGAGCCTAGAGCCCTGTAGGATGTTATGCCTCAAGATATACCAGCATGTTCATATGGACTTCAAGTTTTTGAAGCAACAATGGCATTTTGGGACCTATATGAGCATGTCTTCTGCTTTGGTGGTTTTGAACTATGCCCACTTTATGAGGAGTTCAGCACTAAAGTGGGGGACCCCTACCAAAATAGAGATAGCATTTTTCACTAACCAGATTATGATGTGCCCAAGAATGGGGTCGGCACTCTTTGATCTAAGTTCACACAAGCTAGATGAGTTAGTTACTCTGGACAAATGGTTGATTCCTCTTCAACTCTTGGGCGTTTGTAGTAAGAAGAGACCAAGCAACCTACCTTGGGCACGCATCCTCTATTGCTACCTTTTCTTATAGTACTTCACAATGACCTACGATGGGCTGGGAGACTACAAGATACTACAAATGATAGAAGGAATCGAGTGTGGAATGACTGTAATAACTTTTATGAACTGTGTACTAATCTCTAGGTTCAAGTCATGCACTCATTATTATCTGCCATTAGTGACCAAATAGTTTGGGGCAAAATAAATTATACTGTTAGACCCTGTAGGCTTCAAAGGTGGAAAGCTCCTTCAAAGGTTCATTGACCACTTTCGAGAGACATGGCATAAGAGGTTCATCCAGTACTTCAACAATAGTCAATGGGACAATACCACTAGTGAGGAATACAAGCAATGGGTGACTAGTAGACTGGATCAATTGCTCTCCTCGGAGGAGTAGGCTGATACGCAGCATATCTTGCTTTTCTTTATTTATATTATCTATCTACTTTTCTTTCTGCTGATGTACTGAACTTTAAATGTGATGCAATGTAGTCTCATTTTGCTTATTTATGTGATTTGTCTTTTGATAATAATGAGCATTTCATTGAACCTTACATGAGCATATTTGACATTCATTCTATTAACACTGAACCATTTCACATGGGCATGGATGAAAGTCCTCGCATATTGCATATTTCAAAAGATGTTACCCTTGAAGAAAGGAGAGAATTAGAAAAAAATACTAACAAAATACTCACAAGTATTTGCTTGGACATATGATGACATGCCTAACATTAATAGGGACATTGCTTAGCATTATATTCTAATTAAAGAGGGAAATAAGCCTGTGAAAAGAAGTTAAAAGGGTTGAGACCAGAATGGGTGCAGTTGGTAAAAGAGGATATAGAGAAGCAGATCAAGGCTAAGTTCCTAGAAGTGGTGGACTATCCAGAATGGTTGGCTAATGTAGTGCCAATACCTAAAAAGAATGGGAAATTAAGAATTTGTGTAGACTGCAAAGACCTCAACAAAGCATGCTCGAAGGATGATTTCCCTCTACCCCATATAGATCTTTTGATTGATAATGCTACTGTGTGTGCTATGTACTCCTTTATGGATGGGTTTTCATGATGCAACCAGATTCTCATGGAAATCATTAACAAAGCTAAAACTTATTTCATCAATTAATGGGGAACATACTACTATAGAGTAATGCCTTACAGTTTAAAAAACACGGGTGCAACTTATCAGAGCATGGCTACGACAATGTTTCATGATATAATACATAAGGAGGCAGAAGTTTTATATTGATGATATGATGGTGAAGTCAAAAACTAAGGAAGAACATCCTGCCGCATTGGAGAAGTTCATGCAACAGGTAGACAAATACAATCTGTGGCTCAATCCTAAGAAATGTGTATTTGGAGTAACTTTAGGAAAGATATTGGGACATATAGTTAGTCAGAGAGGAATTAAAGTTAATCCAGAAAAGGTAAAAGCAATCCATGAAATTTCAACACCAAAGATGGATACAGAAATCAAAGGGTTCTTAGGAAAGTTACAGTTCATCAGCAGATTCATAGCTAGATTAACAAATGTATTTGAACCGATATTTAAGTTGCTCAGAAAGGATTAGCATGTGATTTAGAATGAATAGTGTCGGATTTCCTTTGACTGAATCAAGGACTATCTCACAAATCCACCAATTGTGAGACCTAGAAATGGGAAAGCCCTTAATATTGTATCTAACAATTAAAGGAGTGCAGTAAGAGCCAAGCTAGCTCGAGAAGGAGAAGCACAAGCTGAACATACAGTTTACTACTTAAGTAAAAAGATGTTACCTTATGAGATGAAGTAAAATCAGGTTGAGCATATTTGTTTGGTAATGGTTTGGACCATAAGGAAATTGAGGCACTACTTTCAATCTTACAAGATCCAAGCAGTTGCAAAATCATATTCCATGAGACACCTATTTGAAGCACCTTCTCTAGTTGGGAAACTAGCCAAGTGGCTGGTGTTACTAACATAATTCGATGTTAAGTATCCGACTAAAAAGACAGTTAAATGAAGAGCAGTAGCCGAGTTTCTAGTATTAAACCCTACTTTGGATAATCAAGAGATAGAACTTGTGTTTCCAGATGACCTTACCGCAATAATTGAAATCCAAGGATGGTGCATGTACTTTGATACAGTAAATCAGTTTAGAGCAGGAATAGGAGTAATTATGTTGACCCTAGAGAATGAAGTAATTCCCATAGCAAAGAAGCTAGCATTTTGGATTACAAATAATGAAGCAGACTATGAAGCATGTGTGATGGGAATGGAAGCACTGAAAGCTCTGAAAGTCACAGAACTAGAAATACTAAGCGACTTAATGTTGGTAATCAATCAAGCAACCGACGAATAGGATATGAAAGAGCCATATTTAAAGTTATATCTAGAACACGTACAGTAATTAGGATAGTCATTTCAGAAATGCAAGTTCATTCACTTAGTACGAAACCACAATCAGATGGCGAACGCCTTAGCATCATTAGCATCAGTTTGGTATGGGCCACCAACTATGCCCATGAAGCATTTGGTATTACTGAAATTAAACAAGCCGTGTTACAAGAATGTGAGGGTAATGGAAGCTAAAGTGGACTAAAAGCCTTGGTTTTATGATATTCAACAGTTTTTGGACAAGCGTGAACACCCAGCAGATGCAAGTGAGAAAGATAAGACAGTCATTAGAAAGCTATCGACAAAATTCACCTTCCGTCAAGGTGTTCTGTATATAAGAACTTCAGATGGGATGCAATTGCGTTGTTTGGATGAGAACAAAGCAAAGAAAGTGATGAGAGATATTCAGGAAGGAGTTTGTGGTCTGTATATGAATACAACAAAACTAGCTAAAATGATAATGAGATAAGGGTTCTTCTAGATGATTATGGTTGAGGATTGTGTCAAATTCACTGAGAGATGCCATAAGTGTCAAATTCATGGGGATGTTAGTCACCTGCCTCATTCAGAATTACACACCATATCCTCTCCTTGGTCATTCTCAATTTAGGGGCTCGACATCATAGGAGAGATTCATCCTACAGGTTGCAATTGACTAATTTATGAAGTGGTTGGAAGCTGAATCTTACAGCAAACTAGGGGCAAAATAATTAGCCAAGTTCTTGGAAAGGAATCTGTTCTGTATGTATAGAATTCCTTACCATCTGATCTTAGATAATGGGGTATAATTTCAAGGAGAAGTATGACCAATGCTTGAGAAGTATAAAGTAAAGTACTATAAGTCATTACCTTATAGATCGCAAGCTAATGAAGCAGTGGAAGCAGCAAACAAAAATATCAAGAAGATCCTCTCAAAGATGATTAAAACTCTGCATGACTAGCCCAATAAGTTGCCATTTGCTCTTTGGGGATACCATACTACAGTGACAACACCCATGGGGGCAACTCCCTTCTCATTGGTATACAAAACAAAAGTCATACTTCCAATTGAAATTGAAATGAAATCCCTTAGAGTCATAGTCGAAGCAGACCTACCTGAGGCAAAGTGGGTAGAACAGAGGTAAGCATAGTTGAATCTGATAGATAGTGAAAGGTTGAAAACACTTTATCACACTCAGTTATCCTTAAGACGAATCACCAAAGCTTTCGACAAAAGAGTGAGACAACATGACATTAAGGTTGGAGACTGGGTATTGCGGCAAGCTAAATAGAATCTACCAAATCCAAGAGGGAAGTTTTGACCTAATTGGGAAAGGCTGTACATGGTTAAAACTATCCTTTTGAGAGGCACAGTTAAACTAATGAACGTTGACAGGAATGAGTTCTTTGAATGGATCAATGTTGATCATCTCAAGTGATACTATTCGTGAAATAAATAAAAACAACAAAAACAAAAAAAAAAGAAAAATGAGAGGAAAAATACTTAATTAGAAAACCCAAAAGGGCTAATTAAGGACAGGGGTCCTATCATTTTGAAATGTTCTATGTGCAACCATGCTTATGATAAATGTTATTCAGTGCAAATGGTAAATATTGTTAAGAGTCGCACATGTTGAGAAGTAAATGCCCGAATCAATATCTATCACAAAAGCAAAATTTGCATTTTAGAATTCATATCTTTCTATGATGTAATCATATTCATTTTCGTTGTAAATTCTTTCCATTTCATTTGTAATAGACAGGGGAAAGCACAATAAAAATCAGCAAGCATCAAGAACCTCATAAATGGTCAATCAGTCAATACATCTTAGAAAATGTCCAAAATTTTCTATCAATACAAGTCAGAGAAATAAAAGAGGGGAAATCAGGACTCAACTCCATCCTCATTATCACCCTTGTCATCATCATCATCATTGACATCTAGAGATCCTCTCCTGCTAGGCCCAACATCATGAACCCTTAGCCCTTCCAGCTTGGCTTGTAGCCTCTAGATCTTACTCCAGTAGTAAGCACCCTCCTGCTAGCACACTGACTCCAAATGACAGATGGTCCCATCCCGTTTTTGCATCAGCTTTGTATGCCCAAGCTGCATCATCATAATATACATGCATTAGCACACATGAATTCATGACATACATATACATATCATTGCACAAATGGGCCAGGAAACAAGCCAAAGTGTAGAAGACTTACATACGCCTCCATGGAGTAGTGGACATAGTGACTCATCAGGCCTAAAGCGCACCGATACCAATATGTGGTCGTATCTCAAGGACATATGAACAAAGCAGCCAGCAAGCAGTAAATCTAAAATATCAAAGCAGCAGAGGTAGATAGGTACTCATATGAGTAACATCCTCGGGGATGTAGCCAACAGGATCAGTAGATGCAGGGACCACTTAGACCACCACCTCACCATGAAGGTTATACACCCAAATTAAAAGGAGTAGTGGCAGTGTAGCTACCCCAGAGATCATCTGAATAGTCTCGGTGGGGACATCAGTCATAGTTCTACCACCACCAGAAGTCTCAACGATGCTCCTAGTGCAAGACCTCTTTGAATAAGGCTGCGAAAAACACATAAAAGAAGGTCAGAATGAAGAAATGGGTAAAGCAGACACAGCACAAAGAAATAAGGCATAGCTGGTGAGCAAAAGAAGAGGAAGCACCCACAGGCAGAGCTCCTAGCAACATCATTAATCAGGTGAGAAATGAGGTTCTCTAGGTATGAGACATCCTCTGGCTCTAAGAATAGCTGATGATTGGTCCTAACCAGTGCCTCTTCCAAAGTAGGGCCCGCCATGTCCTTCCCCCAGAACATGTCAAGAGAAGGAGGATGAGGGACATGATGACCAGTGGGTCCCAGGTACTAATTCGACATACACTCACCAAGGTACCAGGCGTGATTGACAGGCATCACAAGCAATATCCGCCTACATGTAATCTCCCTAGCACCCTGCATGGCCACCAAGGAAATCCATAGGATAGCCTTCCCACCACCATCGGATATGTATCTGTAATAAAAAATAGTTGTCAAAAATAGAATACAAAATCTCCAAAATAAGAAAAGAAAGAAAAAGTGACTGACCTAGTCGAATGTCAGCTCGGTAAGAGCAGCACAGGTCACCTCTAGAGACTGCACAACGCCCCTCCAAGGTTGAACAGTCTAGATAGCGAAGCGAAGGAATCCCTCATACATCCCGGTGACGATAGCTGGAGCCAGCATGCAGAAATCAAGGGCCCAAATTTGTAAAATAAAAAAATGCATAAAAATAACACACTTAAAATAAGAGAAAAGAGAATAGTAAAGCATACGAAGAAACTCACATCAACCACCAATGGCACGCTACAGATGTGTGAGCTATCTCTGCACGCATCGTCCAAACCATGGCGGAGGTATCCATAGGTGACAAAACCCCAATCATAATCCTATAAAGCATCGAGCTCCTGTAGGAGTGGAAGCAACCAAAAGCCGTCGGTGTTGTTCGCATTTGGGAACACCATCATGCTCATCAAATAAAAGATAAAGCACTAGGCACATCTCTCAATGCCAAGGACACCATCTCCAGCAGCACCGTCACATGCCCGCCAAAGACCATCATAGGAGATTAGACCACGTTGGCTGACTCTAAACTCAGGTGCGCAGCTTAGCAAATCTCAGTATAATCCTAGAGGGTCCTCTGGGATGTCAAAAGGGATCCGCTGGCCAGCAAAGGTGAATGCAATGATAGCAGCAAAGTTGAGGGGCATAACCTTCATCTCCCAAAATTAGAAGTGAAAGCTGTGTGTACAGCCTAACCACCTCTCCACCAGAGTAGTCATCGCAGCCTGATGACTCCTCAGGGTCTCCAATACCTCCAGAAGACCGTCCAGAATATTTTCAAAGTCGAGACCACGCACCTGGTCTCAAACCCCCGCATGCAGCTTCTGATAGAGCTTATTAGCTCTAGTAAAAGCTACTAAGTAGGACCAAATGCGTTACCGGGCTCTACAAAGAAAAGTCAGCAAAATACAAATTCTGACTCAGAAATTTTTCTACTCGAATCAACACTAACTACTATTTACTTGCTATTTGCAGGTAAGCGAAGTCATATAATTAGGATGGGAAACATGGCAAACAAGTCCTAGCATGCAGCGTAAGGGAAGCGAAATTCTAGCAAAATACATCTCTAAGCACGCATGGGAGCTAATCCTAGCAAGGGAAGTATTATAAATACTAAGTTCTTAAATAGTCTAGTTTATTATTAAGTTTGTAAGCACTAACTTCCTAAATCTTATCATGTAGAAGGGATATAGCATAAAAGGAAGAAGTTAAAAAAGATAATGAGTCCGAGGTACTAACTTACTGCCGATGAAGCACCCAAACAGGCTCCCTCAAGTTAGAGACAAGAGGGACCTCATGACCCCTCCTCACTACGTGCCATGTACAATAAGTAGGCATCGGATTTTGATATGTAGCACTACCAGCAGTCTAGTCCACTTGACCTCCTAGACCCTCTAGACCGAGATAATCCAAGTCAAATACTTGGTTAGGGTCAACATCCCCTAAAATATCCTCACCACCTTTGCCTCCTTACATGGGTATGAATTTAAAGAAAAGAAAGCCTAAAGTCCAGAGAGCAGAGAGAGAAAAAAGTTAAAAAATGATAGAAAAGAAAAAAATTGAGCCTTTTATAGGCCCTGGCTTTGTGGGTCAGGAGCAAACCCACGCGTGTGGATCTTGACCAACACATATGGGTTATTTGACCCACACATGTGGGTCATTGGCCCACCTATATGGGATGGCTTTGCAGACCCCAAGGAAGCATACCGAAGCTCTCAAAATGCACACTCTGACACCCTGAAGCTTTGAAAAGGTTCTAGGGACACTTTAAAGGCTCAGACATTAACCTGAGATATACACGAAGACTAAGAACTCATAATAAAGGTCCGAAAGACCTCCAAAAAGCACTAAAAACCTAGGGAAGTTTCTGTATCACCCTACTATAAAATCTTCTCACGCATTCATGCATTCAAGTGTACATCTACACTTCAAACATCATCATTTAGTGCTCTCAAAGGTGCACCAGTGCCGAAGAGGGGGCACGTGGTAGGGACGGACTAGTCAACATCGACAATGACCATCTACCATTGATGAGATTTTCAAAGTTTCCTAACTTTGATCAACAGCTCTGAGCTGGGATTCTTACTTCTAATAAACCTAATGCTTGACAACCTTGTGGAAGATTAAAAAATCCACCAAAGGAGAAATTGTAGGGAACCGAGATGATCGGGTAGCTTGTGATCGTGATGTTAGACCCTGGAAAAGATCTAAATGCAAAAGGGGAAAGGAAAGAAAAAGAGAGAAAAAAAAAGAGAAAGAAAAAAAGAAAGAAAAGAAAGAAGAAAAAAGAGAAAAACGAAAATAAGATAGAAAAAAGAAAGAAAAAGGGGGAATAAAGATCATACTCAATCTACTCCAATGCTCAAAGCTTGAGGAAGAGTATTCGAGGAACTCTTTGATAGCATTTTATTAGTGGTATGCTCTAGGCCAATTATATAATAACCAAACTTTAACTTTGTCATTTTTCTATTAATAAAGAGGCATTTTATTATTATTAGTTAATTCTAGTATTATCTTTGATTAGTTAATTCTACCTAATATCATTAAGTATATGACTTGATAGTAAAACTCTTAGGCGATACTTGAATTCTAATATAAATATCCCTAGTCAATTATTGTTGTGGAAACAACAATGAATAAAGACTAGTATGAGTTTGACTGATAATTATGTTTTGCTGATCATGTATATGGGATATTGAGTCAAACTCATAGGTACATATTTAGAGAAATAATGTACTAGATCAACCCACTATGAGAATACAACATGGATAATTGTCATAAGTAATTCTCATTGCCGTAATATTATCTGATTCCTTTGACCTAAAATCACCATGGTTTACTACATGATAAGTTATGTATTTTAACACATCCCTACATCATCTTTAATGGAATGGTAAAATAGGTTGTGATTGGATATAGAATAAGTTATGTGAGGAATGTAAATGATTAAGATGGAATTTGTCCCTTAGTTATTTTGAGAAGATATTTGTGGGCCCCTCGATGAGTTAGACTGAAGAGAAATGCATGGCCATACTATAATGTATTGATGAAGAGTTATCAATATCAGATAAAGAGTTATCAGTATCAGTCTACTTAGGATCAAAAAATAATATGATTGAACAATATAAGGATGACATAATCCATGCCTTATGTTCAATCAAGATATCACATGACAAAAGGCCTATAATACACGTTGTGGATTAGGTTATGTCAAATGATCAACTTTCACACAACTTGGGTAGTCAAAATGTCTTGCTAGAGACCAATTATGACTTGTGGGCTAAAATGGGAATTTTAGGCCCATTACCAACATTATGTGAACCTACAGGGTCGCACACTTTGAACAAGCCCAAAGCAGACTTAAGTTAATTAGCCCAATATTTATCTCTATGTTATTTTAAATAAATAAGTATATATATATGTGTGTGTGTGTGTGCGTGTGTATTAATATTTATTTATTTATTTATTTACTAATTTATTTAAAGTAAGAGTTATTTAATATCTCATTTTCTAGGGTTTATATTAAGCCTCATTCTCCTCCTTCTTCTCCTACTTCTTCTATGGAAAGAAAAACACATATAGAGAGAAAATCAAAAGTGAGACTTTAAGGTGCTAGCACACCAACTTGGTTTGGCAACCTTGTTCGTGTGGATACCATTAGAGAGGAATGGCTTAATTGGCGGCATCTAAATTCAATGAGACCTACACACAAAGATCAAGGTAGGGTGTCACCGGAGTGAACCCCCTCTCTTCCTTCCAACACTCTTTCCATAAGATCATCTTGTTAAGTGTTTAGAAACTCTCTCAATCGATATAATTCAAATTACATGGATCCGGGTTTAAGGTTTTAGTGGTTAAAATTTTAATTTTCACTGTGTTTGGATCACCGAAACCCAACAGTGGTATCAAAGCCACTTGTAATTTGATTAGATTGATTTTATGACATATGAGATATATATATAAGATGTGAAAAATGAGTTTTTGAAATATATGTGATATATTTCATTTTTGAAAAGTGTTTTCAAAATTTTCAATTGAACTTTTGTTATGGTTATTTAATCAAGCTATATTAAAAATAGTTACAAACATTAATGTACATGGTTAATGGAAATCATTAGTTATAACACACAAACTCTCTAATAGTTTAAGAACTATGATAAGTTATGATGAAGAATCTAACACCCTTCAACAATTTATATGTTTAGGACCATTCAAAATTTGAGATAAGAATGGAGATAAACTAATTCACCCCTTTACCAGCAAGGAAAAAAGATCAAATTCGACTTTGTAATTTTCCCACGCCACAAAAAAAAGAGTTTGATAAGTAAAGAAGAAGGCAAATATTTGGATTTTGACACCACAAGCTAAACAATGCTTGATAAGTCACAAAGTTTATACAAGAACTTAAAAGCAAATTTCCTTCCAAAGAAATTCAATTTTGTTCAAATGTATTCTTCCTTATAAAAAAGAATTGGCTTTGTTTATATAGAAGACAAAGCGAAGCACATACACCTATTCTATATACTGAAACATGGGATTATAACTATTCTTTACAGCCATTATTTTTCAAATATAACATTAATGCTATTAATCACTTTCTAACATATATATTAGCCATAAATGAGTAACCTCATGAGTTATTATATTAAAAATAACTTTAATAAGTTATTAGGCTATTATAATAGTTTAGAAAATGTTTTAGGTTATATAAAGCGTGTTATTGCTTGCATTAACACTCTTTGTAACTTTCTAAAATTTCAAAAAAGATGCATTAGGTACTGAATTAGTTATTGGCACATTTTCCAATTGATTTAATGATGTAAACATATTCTTTAGGCCTCCATTTGTCCTTCATTGATTGGAATTGTATTTTTATGTTGGGCCTTTCATATGTCTTGAATGAGTCCAATTAAATCCTCTTACAACTTCTTTGATTTTGATCTTGTTAGTGGGCCTTCTTGGACTTAAATGCATCATTTCTCACTTGGAAGTTATTGGGCCATGAATTTGGGCTTGGATTCACATCATTCTCCCTTTCTTTAAGTGGATTCATCCTCGAATCATTTCCTTCATTGTCATCTGCATTAAAAAAAGACAAGTCATTAACATTAAAAGTGGCACTAACATTGCCATATACACTGGGTAGTTCTAGTTTATAGGCATTATTGTTGATGCATTGTAGCACTTTGAAAGGACTATCTCCTCTTGGCATTAGCTTTGATTTCCTTTCATTAGGAAACCTTTCTTTCCTTAAGTGCACTGATACCCAATCTCCAGGTTCAAATATGACTTGCTTCCTTCCTTTGTTGTGTTATTTTTCATATTATAGTGTTTTCTTCTCAATTTGTGCACAAACTTTCTCATGCAAAGATTTGACAAATTTAGCTCTTTGCTTCCCCACCAAATTCACTTTCTCCATAGGTAATGGTAATAGATCTAATAACATCAAAGGATTAAACCCATACACAACTTCAAATGGCAAATGATTAGTGGTACCATGTACACTCCTATTGTAGGAAAATTCAACATGTGGCAAGCATTCTTCCCAATTTTCCAAGTTCTTTTGGATGATAGCCCTCAATAGTGTTGATAGAGTTCTATTGACCACTGTTTGTCCATCCGTTTGTGGATGAGAAGTTGTGGCATATAAGAGTTTAGTTCTCATCTTTCCCCATAAGGTCTTCCAAAAGTGGCTTAGGAACTTGACCTCACGATCGCTCACAATTGTTCTTAGAACTCCATGTAGCCTAACAATCTCCTTAAAAAAGAGATTTGCAATATGAGTTGCATTATCCATTTTATGACATGAAATGAAATGTGCCATCTTGCTAAACCTGTCAACAACAACAAAATAGAATCCCCCCCCCCCCTTTTGACCTAGGTAATCCCAAAACAAAGCCCATGGAAATGTCTACCCAAGGTTCATTTGGTATAGGAAGAGGTGTATACAAACCATGAGGCATTGCTTTGGATTTGGCTTGTTTGCAAGTAATGCACTTTTCACAAATTCTCTCAACATCCCTTTTCTTGTGTGGCTAAAAGAAATGGTCACTTAACAAATCTAATGTCTCTTTTTAATCCCAAAATGCCCCATTAAACCCCCACTATGTGCCTCTCTTATAAGTAACTCTCTTAAAGAACTTTTTGGCACATACAATTTATTTTCTCTAAATAGAAATTCCTCAAATATATAAAATTTTTCAAAACCCCCTTTCTCACATGCCCCATAAACATTAGCAAAATCATGGTCATTAGGATAAAGATCTTTTATATACTTAAATCCTAATAATTTTGTGTCAAGTTTAGAGATTAAGGCATACCTTCTTGATAAAGCATCATCTACCACATTCTCTTTACCTTTCTTGTACTTGATGATGTTTGGAAAGGATTCAATGAATTCCACCAACTTAGCATGTCTCTTGCTTAGCTTATCTTGTCTTTTAAGGTACTTTAAGGACTCTTTATAGGTGTAAATTATGAACTCCTTATAGCCAAGGTAATGTTGCCAAGTTTTTAACACTCTTACCAATGCATAGAACTCTTTGTCATATATAGGGTAGTTTAGACTTGCTCCACTTAGCTTCTCACTAAAGTATGCAATGGGCTTGCCTTCTTACATCAAGACTCCACTAATACCTCTACCATTTGCATCACACTCAATTTCAAAAGGTTTAGTAAAATCAGGCAAAGACAATAAAGGTGTAGAACTTAGTTTATCTTTTAGCAAGTTAAAAGCCTCATTTTGCTCTTTTCCCCATTTAAAACCAACATTCTTTTTTATGCATCCATTTAATGGTGCAGCTACAGTAGAAAAATCTTTAATGAATCTCCTATAAAAACTAGCTAAACCATGAAAACTTCTTACATCACTAACATTTTGGGTGTTGGCAAATCTCTAATGACTTTTACTTTTCCTTGGTCAATATGAATAGCTTTTTCATTGACAACATAACCAAGAAAAGTAACTTCATTAGTGTAAAATGTGCATTTCTTTATATTAGCATGCAACTTTTCTTTTCTAAGCACATTAAAAACACAATGCAAATGTTGTACATGCTCATCTAAATTTTTACTATAAACCAAGATATCATCAAAATAGACAATAAAAAATTTCCCAATGAAATCTCTCAAAACATGATTCATTAACCTCATGAAAGTGCTAGGTGCATTAGTTAAATCGAGAGGCATTACTAACCACTCATATAAACCATGTTTAGTTTAACATGTTGTTCTCCATTCATCTCCTTTCATTCTTATTTGATGATAACCATATTTTAAATTAATTTTTGAAAACAAACATGAACCATGCAATTCATCCAACATGTCCTTTAGCCTAGGAATAGGATGTCTATACTTCACTGTGATTTTGTTGATGGCATGAAAATCAACACACATCCTCCAAGTTTCATCCTTTTTAAGCATAAGTAGGACCAGCACTGCACATTAACTCATGCTTTCACGAACATAACCCTTCTCTATAAGCTCACTCACTTGCTTTTGGATCTCCTTAGTTTCCTCTAGATTGGTTCTATATGTTGGTCTATTTAGAATGCTAGCTCCAAGTATGAAGTCTATTTGGTGCTTAACTCCTCTTTTAGGTGGCAAACCACTTGGAATTTCATCCGAAAACAAATCTTCATAAACTTGCAAAAGATTAATAACAACACTAGGCAAATTTTAGGTTATTTCGTTAGAAATAAGCAAAATCTCCTTGAACATAAGTACGAGTATGAATTGCTTCAAGGTCAAGGCTTCCTTTACATCACTCATTTAGCATACACACTCATTTTTCTTTTATTTATTTCTGCCTTGTTTTTTCTCCCCTTGGATTGCCCATTTTAGTTATATTGAAAGGAATTTTTAGGCTCACTCAACTCATATTTTTCTTCTTTCTCAAAGGTTTCCCTTCCGAAAGAATTCCCCAATGAAGATTATAACTCTTCATATTTTTGCTTGACGCACATTTGGTCTTCAAAAATTTCTTTTGGAGATAATGGTCCAAGGTTATACCTTTTTCCTTCCATTGTCAAAGAATACCTATTTTTGAAACCATCATGATTTACCTTCCTATCATATTACTAAGGTCTTCCTAACAACATATGGACTGTATACATTAGTACAACATCACACAATACCTTATCCTTATATCTAGCAATTGAAAAAGAAACTAAAACTTGTTTATTTACCTTCACCAAACCACTAACATTAAGCCATTGCAATTTGTATGGTTTTGGATGCTTGATAAGAGGCAATTTCAATTTCTCCACTAGCAAGGTACTAGCCACATTAGCACAACTTCCACAATCAACAATCATATTGCATAATTTACTAGAAATCAAACAATGAGTATGAAATAAATTTTCCCTTTGCTCCCTATGGTGATCATGTTTATTTTGCAAACTCAATGTTCTTTGTACAACTAGGTTGTCACCCTGAGCACTTTCAACATCGCTACAATCTTCTAGAGGTGGTATTTAATCATCACTCTCCCTCTCACTTTCTAATTCAATATCACCATCCCTCATGATCATAGTTTTCCTATTTGGACACTCCCTAGCAATATGCTCATATCCCAAACATTTGAAGTATTTAATTCTTCTAGTTTGGATTAGTTTATTCTCACCCTTTCCCTTATTACCCAAGTCAATTTTTTTTTATTTTCCTCCACTTTTGACTTAGCAATAGGTTTATCATCCTTTTTCCCCTAAGAATTTTTCTAAGAAGAAGCACTTGGTTTAGAATTATACCTCTTTCCTTTGAGTTGTTTCTCTACCTTCATGGCCAAATTTACCATTTTTTCAATCTCCAAATAATGGTGCTACTCTATAACATTAACTATGTTTTTTTTTTAGTCCCCTTAAAAATCTTGCCATGGTGGCTTCTCTATCCTCCTCCACATTAGCTTTGATCACGAGCATCTCCATCTCCTTATGGTGCTCCTCCACGCTTATGGATCCTTAAATCAATGTTTGTAGCCATTGATGAAGTTCTCTATAGTAGTGGCTAGGAATGAATCTCCTCCTCATGATTGGCTTCAACTCCCTCCAAGACTCCATGGGTCTTTCTACATATCTTTGTTTTTCCTTGCAAAATTGATCCCACCACACAATAGCATAATCATAAAATTCAAACACTAGCAATCTTTACCTTTTTATCCCCTGAATAGTTATGACATTCAAAGATAAAGGCTACTTTTCTCTCCCATTCAAGGTATATATCAGGATCATTTCTCCCTTAAAATGAAGGTATCTTCATTTTGATGCTTCCAAGGTTGCAATCTACCTCTTCCAAATGGCCTCTCCTAGCTTGTTTCCTAGGATGTCCAACCAAAGTGATTTGGTCATCCTCTAGATCATCTTCTCCATTATGATCCTCTTGCTTAATTGGTGGTTGCCTCCTTTATCTAGGCACTCCCCGCATTTGATTAAAGAGATCATCATGCCTCTCTAATTTTTCATTGAATCCATCAACATTCTTTCAAATTGCTATTGTATTTCCTGTAACATTTATTCATTTGATGATGATGCACTTATTTCTTTAGACATGATTATAAACTGATAATTTTTTTAAAAAAAATGGACCTCACAACACTCCCTCAAAAAAAATGGTACACTCATTCTCATGTTTGTACTCAATTTTTGGTAGCTTTTGTCCTCTCTAATGGTTTCACACACTCTTGTCTTTTACCTCTCAAATTTGCTTTTTGGGTTCTTAGATGAACTAAGATCTTTGATCAAAACAAAGTTTAAGATTCCAGTAATCAATGGAGTGAAAATGGGGGAGGGTAAAAAAAAGGTAGGCTAATAAAATGGATATTAGGAATGTAAATAACACAATTTAGCATAAGATTTTGTTTTGCAATGATACCATTTAGAATGGTAACACAAAACACAACACAAATAATATAAACATTTGATTTTTATTTTTTATTTTTTTGATATGCATGAATTTTTTTTTTTTTTTTTTATGGATTTATAAAGAATAACATTAAACACTTGAATCAAGAACACAAAAGATAAACTTAAGAATAAGATGAATCGATACTTATAAGATGAAGAGAAAACTCAAACAATAAGAATTAAAAACATACAAGATACGCAAACCTCAATCTTGAGCCAAAGCTCTGTTACAAAACATGATGGAAATCATTACTTACAACACACAAACTCCCCAATAGTTTAAGAACTATGATAAGTTGTGATGACGAGTCTAACACCCTTTAACAATTTTTATGTTTAGGACCATTCAAGATTTAAGATAAGAATGGAGATAAACTAATTCACCCCTTTACTAGTAAGGATAAAAGATCAAATTAGACTTTGTAATCTTCCCAAGCCACAAACAAAAGAGTTTGATAAGTAAAAAAGAAGGCAAAGATTTGGATTTTGACGCCACAAGCTAAACAATGCTTGATAAGTCATAAAGTTCATATAAGAACTTAAAAGCAAATTTCCTTCCAAAGAAATTCAACTTTGTTAAAATGTATTCTGCCTTACCAAAAAGAAATGGCTTTGTTTATATAGAAGACAAAGCCAAGCACACACACATATTCTATATACTAAAACATAGGATTATAACTATTCTTTACATCCGTTATTTTGCAAATATAACATTAATGGTATTAATCACTTTTTAACATATATGTTAGCCATAAATGAGTAACTCCATGAGTTATTATATCAAAAATAACTTTTAATGAGTTATTAGGCTATTGGAATAGTTTAGAAAATGTTTTAGGTTATACAAGGGGTGTTATTGCTTGCATTAAAACTCTTTGTAACTTTCTAAAATTTCAAAACAAAATGCATTAGGTACTGAATTAGTTATTGGCACATTTTCCACTTTATTTGATAATGTAAACATAATTCTTTAGGCCTCCACTTGTCCTTCATTGATTGGAATTGTATTTTTATGTTGGGCCTTTCATATGTCTTGAATGAGTCCAATTAAAGCCTCTTGCAACTTGTTTGATTTTGATCTTGTCATTGGGCCTTCTTGGACTTTAAATGCATCATTGCTCACTTGGAAGTTATTGGGCCATGAACTTGGGCTTGGATTCACATAAATGGTTGTTTAATATGATTAAACAAAGATTTTTATAATGAAAAATACTATTTTTGAAAATGTAAAATTGGGTGTACATGGGCGTACGGCTGTGTGGCTAAGAGGACACAGTCGTGCCTGCTTTGAAAATATGCAGAATGACTATTCACTCATGGCTTTACGCACCCTAGCACACAGTTGTGCCTACAACCATTTTTTGTAGAAAATAGAGGCACACAATTGTGCATTTTTGGCACACAGTCGTGCCTGAACAAGTCTGTAATGTGCAGATGCACGAAATTATTCAAGTGTTGGACAAAATTAACATTTTTTGAACATATTGATAAATATGTAATATGATTACAATGGTTAAGGATTTTGGCAACATGTCATTCAAAGATTTATGGTAAATCATTTACCTTTCGGGACCGCCACCAGGGGCACTGCCCTTTGGACCCCGCTAGGGCCGCTGCCCACTTGACCCCCTATAGATTCGCCGCATAATTCATTCTTATCATAATAATTAATTTTAATGAAAATTAACCTATTATACTCTATGTGTTTGGTGTAAAATGCATGGTGCATGGCATGGCCCTTAAGACCAATGTGTTTGGATTTTTGTTATTCATTTTATGGGTTGTAATTTAATAAATACGGCCTATGAGTCATTTTTCATTTGTTGTAATTTTTATTTTATTAAGTAGTAATAGAGTAACATAGATTGCAACTTCTAATGTAATGTAAATAAAGACCCTACATGGAGATCCAAGATGGATGCAACTTCTAATAGAGCCCAATGACAGAGATCCAAGATGGAGACTCAAAGTGGAGATCCAAGGTGAAAGGCTCAGGATGAAGATTGCTTTTTACCAAGGATTGACCGTTGATCTTTATAATTGCTTATGAAGATCAAATTAGATTTGGGCCATGCTATGTCACATTTACTTTATTCATATGTTATGCATGTGATGCTTGCATGTGATGCCATGTCCATATAGAACATAATAATAACAAAATAAGAATAAAAGGAACCCTCATTCAATATTAAGACAGAATAATGCCTCCCATAAAATCAAACACTTGTTAAACCTTAGATTATTATATATGGGTCTGCCAAAGCAGGGTGTGTTAAATCATCCGAGGAAGGCAAGTTGGAAAAGAGTGATTTCCTAACAAATAATGGGATTTTTAACCAAGACATGTGATGTCAAATCCCATACCCTTTCAAGAGTTACTTCAGAAGTAATTGGTAAGAGTTACCAACCTAAATAGCCTTACTTTAGGCAATAAGCAAAAGCTTACTTAGAATGTGGTGAAATATGGATCTTGGCCCACTAAAATTTCTAAATTAAACTTGAGGGTTATTGAATTAAATGAATTTTTGTGGATTTATAATCATGCCTCAATAAAATACTGAGTACACTGTATATAATTATTGTAGATAATGGCATCAAACACTACATCTAATTTGATACTGCAATCAATCCTTGCAAAGGATAAGCTTAATGGGACTAACTTCCTTCACTAGTACAGAAACTTAAGAATTTTTCTTAAGTAAAAGAGAAAGGAATATATCCTTGATCAACCTATCCCTGATGAACCAGCTGCTAATGCTCCTAGAGCTCAAAATGATGCTCATAATAAGCATCTTAGTGATTCTATTGATGTCACTTACCTTATGCTTGGATGCATGAATTCAAATCTTCAAAAGTAACTAATGGAGATGGATGCTTATACCATGATTGGCCATCTCAAGGAAAAGTTCCAAGAGAAAGCTAGAATTGAAAGGTTTAGCACCATAAAGGCATTACTTTCTTGCAAATTTACTGGCTCAGTGGATCCTTATGTTCTTAAGATGAAAGGTCATCTTAAGGATTTAGAAAGGCTTGGCCTTATGATTGAGCAAGAATTGGCCATTAATTTTATTCTACAGTCTTTGCCAAGACCATATGATAGGTTTGTTATGAACTATGACATACATGGCATGAACAAAACTGTTTCTGAATTGCATGGGATGCTTAAGACTACTAAAAAGAACATCAAGACTACCAAGGATGTTCTAATGGTCAATAAAGGGAAAGGTATGAAAAGGATGGGAAAGGTAAAGGCAAGTATAAGGCTTCTAAAGGCTTTCAAAAGCCTAAGCCCAAGCCTAAACCTGCACCCTAAGCAAAACCACCTAAGTAGGGAATATGCATTTTCTGCAATGAGCCAGGCCATTGGAAAAGAAATTGCAAGCTCTATATGGATGATCTAAAGAAGAAGGGTAATGTGACTACCTCTTCAGATATTCATGTTATAGAGGTCAATTTATCTACTTCTGATTCTTGGGTATTAGATACCAGTTCTGGATCTACATTTGTACCAATATGCAGGGTCTAAAAAGGAGTAGAATCTTGGCTAAAGGCAAAGTGCACCTATGAGTTAGAAATGGAGCAAGAGTTGCTACTTTAGCTGTAGGAACTTATGATTTAACTTTGCCTAGTAGACTGTTTTGAGTTTGGAAAATTGTTATTATGTGCCTGCTATAACCATGAATATAATTTATGTTTCTTGTTTGGACAAGAATGATTTTGAATTTATTATTAAGAATAATAAATGCTCCATTTATCATGGTAACATTTTCTATAGATATGCTCCATAAAATCATGGTCTTTATGTTTTATACATTGAACACACCAATGAAAAGTCCATCTATAACATAGATACGAAGAAGTTTAAATCTAATGATTTAAACATAACCCATCTTTGGCATTTTTGTTTAGGCCATATAAATGAGAAATGCATATCAAAGCTTTACCAATATGGACTTTTGTATTCATTTGATTTTGAATCATTTGAATCTTTTGAATCTTGTTTATTAGGAAAAATGACTAAGACACCTTTTACTGGACATAGTAAGAGGGCTAATGACTTGTTGGGCCTTATACATTCTGATGTATATGGTCCATTAAGTTCTACTGCTAGAGGAGGTTATCAATACTTCATTACTTTCATAGATGATTTCAGTAGATATGGCTTTGTCTATCTAATGAAACATAAATCTGAATCTTTTGAAATGTTCAAAATTTTGAAAAATAAAATACAAAACCAACTTGGAAAGAATATTAAGACACTAAGATCTTATTGAGGTTATGAATATTTAAGCCAAGAATTTATTGATCATCATAGAGATTATGGAATAGTTTCACAATTAACTCCACCAAGAAACCACAATGGAATGAGGTGTCTGAATAGAGAAATCAAACTTTATTGGATATGGTTCGATCTATGATGAGTCAGTCAGATCTCCCAATATCCTTGTTAGGTTATGCTTTAGAAACTACTGCATTCCTTTTAAATATAGTTCCATCAAAGGTAGTCGAAAAGACACCATATGAGATATGGAATGGGAAAACTCCCAGGTTATCTTTTCTCAAGATTTGGGGATGTGAGGCTTATGTGAAGCATAAAATTTTAGATAAATTAGCACCTAAGTCAAATAAATGCCTTTTATGGGATATCCTAAAGAAACCAAGGGATATTACTTTTATAATGCTTCTAAGAGTAAATTGTTTATTGCTCGAGATGGTGTCTTTTTGGAAAGAGAGTACATTTCCAAAGGAACTAGTGGGAGTAAGGTACAACTTGAAGAAATTCAAGAACCATAAAATAGCATTGTACCACAAATGGAACCTCATCTGCATCAACAAGTAATTGTTGAATCAACACAAGTACCACAAGGTCCTAGAAGTCTAGTAAGACACGTCATATCCCTGAGAGATATAGATTTCTCTTAATAGATAATAATGATGCGATGATTGTGGATCAAAGTGAGCCCATAACCTACCAAGAGGCCATGGACAGTCCAAACTCTGAGAAATGGTTAGAAGCCATAAAATCAGAAATGCAATCCATGTATGATAATCAAGTATGGATTTGGATTGATCCACCTTATGGTTTAAAAACTATTGGGTGCAAATGGGTTTTCAAAAAGAAAACTGACATGGATGGTAATGTGCCTACCTATAATGCAAGACTGGTTGCAAATGGTTTCAAGCAAACACATGGTATAGACTATGATCAAACATTTTCACCAATTGTTATGCTTAAGTCTATTCAAATTCTTCTTGCCATAGTTGTATACTTTGATTATGAGATAGGGCAAATGGATGTCAAAACAACATTTTTTAATGGAAACCTAATTGAGGATGTGTATATGACACAACTAGGGGGTTTTATTAATCCTGACAATTGTAGAAAGGTTTGCAAGGTTCAAAGATCCATTTACGGATTGAAGCAATCTTCTCGGCATTGCAATCTTCATTTTGATGAAGCAGTTAAAGAGTTTGGATTCATCAAGAATGAGGATGAACCTTGTGTTTAAAAAAAAGTTAGTGGGAGTGTAATAGTTTTTCTTATGTTATTTGTTGATGACATATTACTCACTGGAAATGACATTTCTACTTTACAAAATGTTAAATCATGGTTAGGCAATTGTTTCTCAATGAAAGACTTAAGTGAAGCTGCCTATATTTTAGGCATCAGGATCTATAGAGATAGATTTAAAAGGCTTATTGGCCTAAGTCAAAGTACTTATATTAACAAGGTACTAAATAAATAGGTTTAGTATACAAAACTCTAAGAGGGGGTTCTTGCCAATGTCTCATAGCATTAGTCTTAGCAAGACTCAGCGTCCAATGACACAAAATGAGCGAGACTGCATGAGTAAAATTCCATATGCTTTTGCTATTGGATCCATCATGTATGCCATGTTATGCACTCGACTAGATGTCTCATATGCATTAAGCATAAGAAGCAGATACAAGTCAGACCCAGGTGAAAGTCATTGGATAGCAGTTAAGAACATTCTTAAGGACTTAAGAAGAACTAAGGATGCATTTTTACTATATGGTGGGTAGGAAGATGATCTAGTTGTAAATGGCTTCATAGATGCTAGCTTCCAATCTAATAAAGATGACTTTTGATTGCAATCAGGTTATTTGTTTTGTTTGAATAGAGGTGTAGTGAGCTGGAGAAGTTCAAAGCAAGACACCGTTGCCAATTCTACAATAGAAGTTGAGTGCATAGTTGCTTCTTATGTAGCCATGGAAGTTGTTTGGATCAAGAAGTTCATAACTAGATTAGATGTTATTCCTAGTATATCAGATCCAGTGAACTTGTATTATGATAACAATGGAGCCATAGCACACGCTAAGGAACCTAGATCACATTAGCAATCCAAACATATACTCAGGCGTTATGATCTCATTAGACAAATCATTGAGAGAGCAGGCATGAAGATATGCAGAGTACCAATAGATGACAATGTTGTTGATCCACTAACTAAGCTTCTTCCATAAGCAAAGCATGAGAGTCATACTAGGTCAATGGGTATGGGAAAAAATATTGATTAGGCCTAATGCAAGTGAGAGTCATTTTATTATTACTGGCTAATTCCAGTATCATCCTTGATTACTTAATTCTACCTAATGTCATTAAGTATGTGACTTGATAGTAAAACTCTTCAGTGGTACTTGAATTTTAATTTAAATATCCCTAGTCGGTCATTATTATGAGAATAATAATGAATAAAGACTAGTATGAGTTTGACTGATGATTATGTTTTATTGATCATGTATATGGGATATTGAGTCAAACTCAATATTACATATTTAGAGAAATGATATATTGCATCCACCAACTACGAGAATACTACATGGATAATTGTCATAAGTAATTCTCATCACAGTAGTATTATCTGAGTCCTTTAACCTGAAATCATCATTGTTTCCTGCATTATAAGTTCTGTATTTTGACACATCCCTACATCATCTTTAACTGGATGGTAAAATAAGTTATGATTGGATATAGAATAAGTTAAGTGAGGAATGTGAGTGATTAAGTTGGAATTTGTCCCTCAGTTATTTTGAGAAGATATCTATGGGCCCCTCAATGAGTTAGACTAAAGAGAAATGCATGGACATACTAGAATGTATTGATGAAGAGTTATCAATATAAGATAAAGAGTTGTCATTATCAGTCTACTTGGGATTAAGAAATAATATGATTGAACAATATAAGGATGACATAATCCATGCCTTATGTTCAATCAAGATATCACGTAACAAAAGGACTATAATACACGCTGTGGATTAGGTTATGTCGGATTATCGACCTTCACACAACTTACGTAGTCATAATGTCTTGCTAGAGACCAATTATATCTTGTGGGCTAAAATGAGAATTTTAGGCCCATTGCCAACATTGTGTGAACCTACAGGGTTGCATACTTAAAACAAGCCCAAAGCGGACTTGGGTTAATTAGCCCAATAATTATCTCTATATAAATTTAAATAAATAAGTAA
>CATIWM010675879.1:0-10162 GCA_949671775.1 Mallotus repandus
GTTTTTGTTCATTTTAATTATTTTAGTTTACTTTTGGTTGTTTTTGATAATGTAAGTGAGAAGAGAACATAGCTGGAATGATGCAGAGGACTTCTAGAGGAGGCAGGAGTGTCTAAGGTGCATTCAAAGTTAAATTAAGCGAGTTTAAGGCTTTAGGAAGGCATGTGGCTATGCATGAGAATGCACACAGCCGTGCCTGGATGGAGTGAAGACATACAGTCGTGCGCATCCTTGTGCATGGCCATGCCTTCTTTAAGTGGATTATAGTGTAGACTAGGCGCACGGTCATGTGCCTGGGTGCAAACAGTCATGCACACTGCAACAAACTTTTAAATTTTGAATTTATTATTGTTGATTTTGGGGGATCTTGATTTTTGAATTGTAACAACTTCAGAGAGGCTGAAGGCTAGGGTTTCATAAGGGAGAGACTCCGGAGAGAACAAATATACACTACTTTTTATTTTTATTTTTTAAGAATCAAAGCTACTTCTCATTCCAATTTTTATTGTCTTGTTCATGTTGATTGAGAGATTTAGTTTTGAAGTTTAAGAACAAAAGATCTTTCATTTGTAGCTAGTTAAGCAGTGAAGAGGGTTTTTCTTTATTTAACTCTTTTTTTATTATTCATTTTCATTTGAGTAATAATGATTGAATCTTTCATCTATACTTCTTCTTCTTCTCTTTTTATCAATATGAGTAGATAAATAGTTCATTAAGGTTCTTATTTCAGTTAAACCATGTGAATATTGAAATTGAATCTAAGTCTTTAATCTTAATTCATTGGTTGTTATTGAACTTAATGTCATCTTAGGATTGATCATCCTTTGATTGAATATATACAATAGAACTTGATTGAGAGATAGGTTACGTTGGAAACAAACAATAACCTATTAGATGTTTTCTTAGTTGAGAGACATTTAAGCAACTAATATTGATTAAAACTGAACTTAAAATTGAGTTTGAGAAATACTTAGTTAGTGAGAGCTATACAAGTTGGTGTTAATTTTTCTTAATTAATTATAGGTGTGCCTAAGAGGAAAACCTATGATTCTATATATGCTTTCAAAATGAATTAAGGTTATTCTTGACTTAGATGTTTAATTTATCTTGAGAAAAGGTTAAATTGAGAATAAGAACCCTAGTTTTAAAGTTGATTGTCAATTAATTTAGATTTTCTTTGTTTTGTTTTATTTTAATTCTAAACCATTATCGTTGTTTAAACAAACGAACACTTTAAGTATTATAATACTCAATTTGCAATCTCAATGGGACGATCTTATTTTTACTACTTGCATGATTCCGTACGCTTGCAGATTTCACATGTCAGTCTTAAAGGGTGAGATCACTTCTACTTTAGATATTTGGTCTCTAGGTTATGTTGTGGTTAAGATGATGATGAGAAGGCCAACATGGCAGGTTGACATGCATAAAGAGTACTTGATTGTTAATCTTGCTTTGTTGACTTTAAAATTTCCTATAATACCTGATTACATGTCAGAGGAAGGAAAGAACTTCTTGAAGATGTGCTTTGAAAGAGAAGGTAATAAAAGGTGTACAGCTAATAAGCTATTGAATCATCCTTTCATACAATAAAATTTCCCAAAATCGGCGTTGTCATTGCCACCTTTGTATCCAAAAGCACACATATAAACAACTGAAATAAGGTGCTTCTCTGGAAGCTTCTTTTTATATTCAGGTTAGATTTTTTTCCTTATTTCTTGTGTATGGTGTCATTTTAATTTACCTTTTTAACACAAGAGACCTTAATTATGAATGAGTTGTTATGCAAAACAACACTTCTACTCTGATTTTTGCATAACACTTCTATTCTGAATGAGTTGAAATATATATGGCTAGGTGCTTTCTTCTTCATAGAATAGATTTGATAATATTGACAATTCATAAAACTTGACAGCTTTCATCGGAAACCATTTTGTAAGTAAACTTTTTAGTTTCAAGATCGATAATGGATTGATTTTCATGTAAAAGTTTACGTTCAAGAAAGATAATCAATAATACATTTTATAATCTTATTTGAGTTAGAAATTTAATATTTCCACTATCTAAATTAGGTAGTGCAAACAGTTGGGTTGTTGTTAAATCTTTGTTAAATGCTTGGAGAGCCAAAGCCAATAAGAAAAGTTAGCAGCAATAGTAGTAGATTTACTGAAGTTTAGAAACAGTCGATCTCGTCTATGTTTGGTTAAGAGGACGCATGGAGAGGCATTTAACCTCGTCATGTGAATGAGTTAGTGTTGTGTGGTTTGATGTTATTTGTTAACATTAGGAGTATATTTAGTCCAAAAAAAATTTCAAGGGCCTACTTAAACCTTGGCCCAAATACTAAGGGCTTAAATGCACCCTTTTCCTATTATAAATGTGATGTGTGCTAGCAAATATTTATGTACTAATCTTTGTTTTGTAGGAATTATTAGAATAATATTTTTCTTTTATTTTCTATTTCAATTGTATTTAGACTATTCTCAAAGTGATGTAATTATTAATCCCAATTTCCCCTATTTATTTTCTATTTTGATGTATTTATTATAATAGGTTATTTTAAGGGCTGTAATACTTAATCCCTTTCCCTATTTTATTTTTGTTTATTTTATTTGTTTGTTTTAATTAATTATCTCTTGCATGCTTGTATTCTACTTGCTTATTTATTTTGTTTAAAATACATGTTATTTGTTTGATTTGCTATGTTTGTCATATTTGTTTATTTATTTGTTTTTATTAATACATTTGCAATATATGCGCCAATTCAATTATCTCGCGCATCAATTATCAGTCAATACCATTTTTAAATTGATTAATATTCAAGTGTTGTATTGCATTATTAAAACCGAAAATTGGGTAATGCAACAAGCAATTTATGATATGTATATCAAGAAATAGTCGAGAAGTTGAACTACTTATATTATGTCATGAGGTAACCTTTGTTCTTCATTTACTAGATATGGTCTATTTTTAATTATTATTTTTTTTAATATAGTAATGAGATTTAACAAACAAAACTCGAAGAAATAGTTGATGATGTTGAATCGAACCACCAAATTTGAAATTTTTTAATATGAATTAGGAATGGGTGATGGAATCTAACGAGAAAAAAAAAGCAAAGAGAAGGAAAAAAATCACATTTTTAAAAAATTTTACCGTTTTTACATATGTTTTTGAAAATTTTTTTCCTTATTTTATATTTTTTTTTAAAAAAAAATTTCTATACATTTTTTGAAGTGATATTTACAAAAATATATACTCCCTCCATCCTATAATATTTGGCAAAATTTCTTTTTAGGAATGTCACAAAATTTTGTCCACTTTCCATTTTAGAATGGAAGTTGATTAAACAAATGTCTATAACACCCTTATTAATTACATTGATAATACCACTAATTTTTTATTTTGAATTTATATGTTTAATAAATATGTTGAAGTTTCAATGCCATTTTATTTGAATATATTACTCTTATTATCACTATTTTTATATAACTATTCGTATACTATTCTTTAAAGTTTTTTTTTTTTACCAAATACTCTTCTTTAAAGTTAAACCATGAAAAATCAAAACTCCAAATCTCTTAACTCCCCAAATATGAAAAATAATCATGTTGCTAAGATTAGGCCTAATTTCCCTATCTTGGCGGGTTTATATATGTTTTTTGTTTTCTTAAAATAGTGAAATACTAACGCAAATTATTTTTTTATTAAATATTGTTGGTATTTTTTCAAATTAATAAGATATTTTATTTGAGTTGTGACCTTATCAACAACATTAAATAAGCATAATCTTGTAGAACGTTTCACATTTGATAAAATAAAAAGTATTAGGGGTATTTTAGTAACAAAATGGTAAAAATACATAAAATAACTATAAATAACTAATTTTCTTAATTTGTGTGTGAAAGCAACTTTGCCAAATATTATAGGATAGAGGAAGTATTTTTTAAATATAATTTTCAGTAAAATATCCATTTTTTTATAAAATATTACATGCGTACTCAACTTTTATCAAAAATTACAAGTGTGCACATTTTTCCCACCATCGCTCCTCATCTCCAGCTGATCAAGAAGCTCCATTTCAATTTTGTACGAGAGAAGTGCAAAGAGATCTGAAAATTAAAAAGCTGCACTTGGAAGCAGATTTGCAACATACCCAAAATCCTGTAAGCTCCAATAAAATCGTAAGTTCACTCATTTTTCTTACTTGTTAGATGAGAGATAGTGCAAAAAAAAATTGATGTAAAAGTAATGAGCTTTTTACTCTTTTCTTTGTATTTTCTTGCCTTTTCTCACCTGCCAAACAGAGGGTACCCATTTCTGTTCAGTTGTTATGTATTTCTTTTTTCTTTTACCATCCAAAGCAAAAAGAAACTCTCTTTCAGCTTCTTTCACATTCTCATCCTTGAATCAGTACACATGCAAGGTTTTGATCAACTCTGCAAAAACATCCCACAAAACCAAATCTCAAAAACAGAAAATCAATACCCAGATGAGGAATTCAAAAAAAAATTGATAAAAAAAATTGTCAGTTTGTGGCTCAACGTGAGTTGGGTCTCTCTCTCAAGCATCATGAGTTCAAGTTTATTCTTTTAATTGTTGATGGTGAGGATTCTCATGAGGCGGCTAAGCATTTTATCAAATTGTTGTTCTTTAGTTTTTTCTGGATTTAAGAGGCTCTGCTTTCAACATCAACCAAAAACAAGTGGGTGTTATTGTTCAGTGTCCAAGGTTATCATGTTCCCACTCAACCGCCTGTTTCAGTTCTTCTAATTACAATAATGTACATAAAGATGTAAAAAGATCAACATAGAAGAGCAACAGGGGTAGTTTAATAATGTTTCAATTATACATAATTGGTAGATATTTATGTGTATAAATGTAAATAAAGTATAATCCTCTTGTACTGTTTTTTTACATATTCAATAATATTTTTTTTTCTTCAATCACTTTATGATGGTATCAAAGCAAATTGGTCCTTTCTTTCTATTTTCTTTCATTTTCTCGGGAAACAAACATTCTTACCCATTTTAATTTCTTTCAATCTTTCAAGTTTTGATCTCATATTTCTATTCCTTTCTTCATTCCGATTTTCATTTTCATCTCTGTTTTCTCAATTGCTCACTCATTTTCTTGTAATTGGTCTTCTCCTCTTCATTATTTTCTTAGAGGTTTTCTTTGATTTGCAAAATAATGAATCAATTAGCTTCTACTACTTCGTCGTTACAACAAAGACTGTAAATACAAGTTATCCTTCTCCATCTCAAGATCTTACCTCTCCATTCTTCATTCACCATTTTGAAAATCATAGCACTATGATTGTTACACCAGAGCTTACCACTACTAATTACTTTTCCTAGAGGATATCATTTCTTCTTGCTATTTCAATTCGAAACAAACAAGGCTTTTTGATGGTTCTATACCAAAGCCAACTCCAGTGGATCCACTATTTTTACCATGGACAAGATGCAATAATTTAATGATTGCATGGTTATTATGATCTATTTCACCACAAATTGCTTCTGTTGTCTTCTATATGGATAATGCAGCTTAAATTTGGGAAAAGCTCGGTGTGCGTTTCTCTCAACCTGATGATTCTAAAATTTGTCATTTGCAACATCTATTGTGCACTATTACTCAAGGTAATAGATCTGTGGATAGCTATTTCACTGAATTAAATAGCATTTGGGAAGAACTTCATAGCTTTCGACCACTTCCTCATTGTTCTTGTGGTTCCTGTAAACCTGATTGCTTTCAAAAATTTATGAAAGTGCAACAAAAGGATTATGTTTTTCATTTTCTAAATGGTCTTAATGAGAATTATCAGTCTCTCAAGTCTCATATTCTGACTCTCAAGCCTTTTCCTTCTTTGGATGAAGCTTATAACTTTGTTGTTAGAAATGAGAATCAGCGAGCTTTAAATGTGGTTGTGAGTCCTTTCACTGAGGCTTCTGCCATGGCTGTCAAGAGGACTAAATCCACAAATGTTTGCTCTTATTGTTGAAAAATTGGACATCTTAAGGAGACTTGCTATAAATTGATCGGGTTTCCTTCCAACTTCAAGTTTACTCGTTCCAATCGAGTTCCTCACTCTCAGTTAAATTCCACTACATCTTGTCCCAAATTTCCTGCTGCTACTCAAGTAACTCACACGGTTCCTCCTAGCAGTTCTCCAGATGGTAATGTTGCTATTGTTTCTCAATTAAATCTCTCCAGTGCACAACTTCAGAAATTAATGAATTTCCTCAATGATCATCCACTTTCGACTACTGACTCTTTTGTTCCAACTGTGAATCTTACTTCAAGTTCATCTCATCTTTCTGGTAATTTTTCACCTTTATCTTCTTTGCATGCTAACTCTTTTCATATGTGTTATAATGTGCATTCTAATTCTTCATATTTTACATTTCAATCTCAATAATGGATCATTGACACATGAGCTACTGATCATATTATATGTTCCTCTCAATTATTTGATTCATGCAAATTTGTTTTTAATTATTTTGTTCAAATGCCTAATAGAACTACATCACCTGTTACTCATGTTGGTACAGTGACACTTTTATCATCTTTAGTTCTTTCCAATGTTCTTTTTGTTCCTTTTTTTTTTGTTTAATCTCATTTCAATCAGTAAACTTACTCAATCAAAAAAATATTCTCTTCTTTTCTTTGATGATTACTACTCTATTTAGGACCATTCATCCAAGACGAAGATTGGACTAGCTAGAGTATGTGCTGGCTTATACTATCTTCAACCACATCAAGTCTCTATAGAATCTTCCATTCCTTCTTCATTATCTTTTTGTTCATTTCCTTCTTCGGTTATCTATACTGTTCCTCATGTCACTTGGCATAATAGGTTAGGCCATCCATCTATTGATAGATTATGGCATTTGTAATCTGTTATTCCTTACTTGACTATATCAACAGATTGTCCTTGTATGATTTGTCCTAGAGCTAAATTGAAAATAAATTTTTTTCCCGTTCATCTTAATAAAACAACTTCTTCTTTTCAACTTGTTCATATGGATGTATGGGGTCCTTATTCTCAGTGTGATTTAGCTGGTAATCATTACTTTCTTACTATTGTAGATGACTATAGTAAGGCTACTTGGGTTTACTTAATGAAATCTAAATGTCACGTTTCTCATTTCATTCCTCAATTTTATCAAATGGTTCAAACTCAGTTTCAAGCTACTATTCAAATCATTCATACTGATAATGCTGCTGAGTTTACTATGCCTACCTTTTATGCTTCTACTGGAATTCTTCATCAAACTAGTTGTACTTATACTCTACAACAAAATGGTGTTGTGGAAAGAAAACATCAACATTTATTAAATATTGCTAAAGCTTTGCTTTTTTAGGCTTTATTGCCTCTTCAATTTTTGGGAGATGCAGTTCTTACTGCTACTTATCTTATTAATAGAATTCCTACACCTCTTCTTTCTAATAAGAGCCCTTTTAAAATTCTTTTTAATCAACTTCCTTCTTATTCTCATTTACGTGTTTTTGGTTCCTTATGTTTTGCTAGTACTATTCCTGTCCATCATTCTAAATTTCACTCTCGTGCTTGAAAATGTATCTTGCTTAGGTATTCTATTGGTATTAAAGGATATAAACTTTATAATTTAGATTCTAAGTCTATTTTCATTTCTCGTGACGCCAAATTTTTTGAATCTATTTTTCCTTTTTCTTCTCGTTTATCCTCTACAGATTCTTCTTCACTTCTTCTTCCTCATTTTTCAGACCAAATTCTTGTTGATTCTGATTCTTTACCTCCATCATTTTCTTGTTCATCTTCTTTCCCTTCCTTATCTACTTCTTCTCCGCCTTCTTCCCCTTCTTTGCCTTCTACTGTTTCCTCTTCTCCTTCACCTATACTAACCAGAAAGAGTGCTAGAATTTCTAAATTACCTGTATATCTTCAAGATTATCATGTTTTTCTTCAAAAATCAGCTCTACCAATTTCTGCTGCTTCTACATGTTCTACTCTTCATCCTATTCAAAATTTTCTTGCTTATTCTTTTTTATCTCCTACACATAAAAGTTTCTCTCTTGTAATTTCTTTTATTTTTGAACCCACTATATATTTCCAAGCTGCTAAATTTGATCATTGGCGAGCTATTATGCAATCTGAACTTGCTGCTCTTCAAGAGAATCAAACTTGGATAATGGTTCCTTTACCTCACGGTAAACATGCTATTGGTTCTAAATGGGTTTAAAAAGTTAAATTTAAGGCTGATGGTAGTGTAGAGCGGTATAAGGCGCGCTTGGTTGCTAAAGGTTATACTCAACAGGTTGGTTTTGATTATATAGAGACTTTTAGTCCTATTGCTAAGCAAACTACTATTAGACTTTTCTTAGCTTTAGTTGTTATTCATGGTTGGTATCTAGAGCAAATTGATGTTAATAATGCTTTCTTAAATGGGGATTTATTCGAAGAAGTTTATATGGATATTCCTTAAGGTTACCAGCTTCAGGGGGAGGTACTAGCTAGTGAATCTGGTAAAAATGGAAAGCTGGTATGTAGATTACAAAAGGCACTGTATAGGCTTAAACAAGCTTCAAGACAATGGAATGCCAAGTTGACACAATGCCCAGTTAAAAATGGTTTTAATCAGTCCAAATTTGACTATTCATTGTTTACAAAATCAGTAAATAATGTTATAGTTTCAGTTCTTGTATACGTAGATGACATTATTATTAGGAGTCTAGACAAAGAAGCAATTGAGCAAGTAAAGAAATTACTGAGTTCTTCTTTTAAATTAAAAGATCTGAACTCAAATATTTCATTGGTTTAGAGGTGGCTAGAAACAGTAAAGGAATTGTGGTATCTCAAAGGAAATTTGTTCTAGATCTACTAGAAAAGTATGGTTGTTTAGGGGTGAAGCCTACAAATGTTCCTATAGAAATAAATCACAAGTTGAGGTATAATGAAGATGATCTTCTTACAGATCCTACCATGTATAGAAAGCTGGTGGGAAAACTTCTATATTTGACCCTAACAAGGCCTGATATTGCCTATTCAGTTTATGTTTTAACTCAATTCATGAACAAGGCTTCAAATGATCATCTACAAGCTGCATTCAGAGTTCTAAAATACTTGAAGGCTTCACCAGGTCAATAAGTGCTTATGTCTGCATCCTCAAAACTTCAGCTGGTAGCTTATACTGATAGTGATTGAGCAGGCTGCTTAGATACAAGAAAATCCTTAATAGGATTTTGCATTTTTATGGGAGATTCTTTGACTAGCTGGAAGTCAAAGAAGCAAACAGTTGTAGCAAGGAGTTCCACTGAAGCAGAGTATAGAGTTATGGCTGCTACAACATGCGAAGTACTATGGATTTTATATCTGTTGAAAGATTTTGGAGTTCAACATTCAGACCATGTTAGTATGTTTTGTGACAATATTTCAGCTCTTCATATAGCCAACAATCCGGTGTTCCATGAAAGGACAAAACATATAGAGTTATATTGTCATTTTGTGCGAGAGAAGATTTTAAATAGGATTATCAAGCCAAGTTATTTGAATACACAAGACCAGCTAGCAAATTTTTTTACCAAGGCACTTAATCCTACCATATTTAAAGCTCTCTTAAACAAGATGAATATATTAAACATATACTCACATCTTGAGGGGGGGGGGGGGGGGGGGGGGGGTTAAAGAGATCAATATAGAAGAGCAATAGGGGTTGTTTAGTAATGTTTTAATTATACAAAATTGTTAGATATTTATATGTATAAATGTAAATAAAGTAGGATCCTCTTATACTGTTTTTTTACATATTCAATAATAATTCTTTTTCTTCAATCACTTAGTGAAAAGATGCAAACTTTACTAATTTTACAGTGACAGATAAACTCAACGATTGTTCTTTTAGTGATTTAGATGATGCATTAGCTTATTTTGATCAAATGCTTCATATGAAATCTTTAAGAGAAAAGAAAGGAAATGGGAAATGGCATGATATTTACTGCTCATAGAATGAGGTATTGAGCAAAATGAATACCTTTGTTGATGATGTTTTGAAAGACCAAGAGAGATGTTAAAGAGTAATCTTGAGACATGTCCATGATGAGGATGAGACCATGATTATTAAAGAAGAAGTATAAAATAGAAATCTAGTAGTTATTAGAAGTAGATAGATTGAATTTAAAG
>CATIWM010675942.1:0-23013 GCA_949671775.1 Mallotus repandus
TTTATCCACAAATTACAAAAAAATACAGAAATAGAAAACCCTTGTAACCAACATAACATCCCACATACTTATATACAAAATCTCATTTCTCCCTCAAAATGTCCAGAACAGAATTTTAAAAAAAAAAACCTAAAAGAAAAATAAAATAAAATAGCAAAGCCTCCTGTATGCAGAGAGACCCTGAGTAGGAATTAATTGCCAATATATATAGATATTAGAAGTAGTAATAATCCTTCATGATAATGGCTATCATCAACATGCACCATAGCTCCTCCTCACCGGTCTTTCTTGCAGCACACACAACCACCCTTTCTGTTCTCCTCGTCATCCTCCTCGTAGCAGCTGGTCAAGCTCAAGGCAACCCTTTATGCGAATCCACAGATTACAAGACCCTTTGTCAAGCAACTCTGCTAGATATCAACAACCCGAAAGAAGCAGTACAGAAAGCAATCGATCAAGTGATACTTCGAACAAAACATGCAATAATTATGGCAAGAATGCTACGTCAGGACCCCAATAATGATATCTGCGTCGAAATGTATGAGAATGTTGTTTCTGATCTTGAGACCGCGACCCAAAACCTTAAGGACGGCGATAAGGGTTCTCTTAACACAAACCTTTCTGCTGCTATTAGCTATTACGTTACATGTGATGATGCATTTGCTGAAATGAACACAGACAGTCTTCTTATTAGGGTTAATACAGTTCTTGAACACATGGTTGATAACACCTTGGCGCTTGTTACTCTAATGCATTAATAATCACCTCTATGATCCATGTTTAATTATTATTTTTGGGAGGCTAATTCATTCTTAATTAATTTTCTGGCTTGTGTTAATTGATGTATTAGGAGATGCATATGTAATGTAGATGTGAGTGTCTAGAGTGGCATTGTATATGGTAACCAAATTTGATTATCATTTATTGATCTTAAACAAGATTTTCTTTTATCTTTGTGATGGTTATATATATGTAATTTGGTATCTTATTTTTGTAGATTACTCCATCAACATATAATTATAAAATTAATTAATTATATATGATTATGTATGTAATCATGATATATATATTCATTTTTCTTTCAGTTTGTTTTTTTCTGAATTTTTTATTTTGTACATAAAACAATAGTGTTATTTGAATTAAATCTTTCCAGTTTTTCCTTAAGATATGACATTATTTTGATGGATGAGTGAATGATTTTTTTTACGTAAATAAAAATTAGTGAGTGCTATGTCTGTTTTGAAATTAAGATAACAAATTTTCAAGAACTAATTTATCATGCATCAGCTGTTGTTGAGGAATTTGATAATTTTTAATTTATTGCCATCTAATTTTATTGTAGTTTCTCTTCATATTTAGTACTTTTATTTCCTTAAAGTGTCGTCTAGAAACAACATTAGCCCCACCCGACTGTTTTTTTCCAAAGTTGTGGGCAGTTAGAGGAATGGTCCACGATGTGAATAGTATTATCGCTGTCTGTAAAAATATTTTTCTAATCTTTTCATATAGATAAGAGTATCGAGATCAATAAAAGCAAAAATGCAAAATCAATTTTTTCCATTTTGTCGGATGCCAGCAGAAAAGAAAAAAGGAAAACAAAAGAGATCACATAGTGTGATGTTAACCTAACATCAAAGAAAAGTATTTATTTTCATCAAGGTCCTATATTTTATGTCCGTGAAAATAAATGAAAAATGAATATATAATTAAACGATTGAAAATTTTATTTTATATATTTTAAAGACAGAAATTGAGCATCAAACGCATTACTTTCGGATATAGATTAATTAATTAAGATTTACATATATTTTGTACAAATTGAATTATTGAATATATAATATATGAGTAAAATTGGTTCAAATCTACTGTGTAATTGAACATTTTCTTTTTCAGAAAAAAAAAACACCTGAGAAAAATGAAGGAATAAAATCACTTTATAAAAGCAGCTTTAATTTTGTTATTTTCTGAAGCTTTTTTTTTTGTCCCCCATTGAAATCGTCTCCTTCATTACCAATCCAACTTCCTGTCACCGACTCTTGAGACTTGGTCTAATAGTTAAGTTCTTAATGGACATATGGAAGGTTTTAGGTTTGAGACCCTACCTTCTCTCCCGTTGTAATGGTTCAAAAAAAACTTCCTATCACCAAGTTACTGTCGAATCTAACAGTGCCTATTTTTCAGCAATCTTGGACGGTTTGGCAAAAAAAGAGAGAAAGAATTGCTTGCATGGTTGGCCAAAGATGTGTAGTCATATATATTAGTTCAGAGGATCATGCGGATGTGGTTAATTAAACTAATTTAAGCACAAAGCCTTTTTTTTCTGATTTTATTGTGTATATATTAATATTGTGTTCTATTAATTTTTGCCTATTTATTTTCTGCCACCTCGTGAGTGATATATTTAAAATTGCTTTAGTTTTTAAAAGATTAAAGTGTAAGTTAGAATAAATTTATGAAGTTATGTTAATTAGCTTAGTTAAAAAGGGGTTAGCGTTTAAAATTATATTTGATCAGTTTAAAGATTGAGAAATAAACTGATAAAATATGTTAAATTTATAATTCAATACATATATTTTCGAATGAGGCTAGTTTAAAAATTTATATGTATATTAGAATGAGGTAAAACAAATTTTCGATTGGTCTCTTCAGGTTATGTTTGGTGTGAGAAGTAATAAAAAGTTTTAAATTTAAGTTTCTCCATCCATAAATCTTATGGAATTTATCATTTTTCATACTAAGTGTTTTACAAAAGAAAATGATCATTTTTCGTTGTATAGTCTATAAATTTCGACATAGTTCAATTTTTTTAACCCACAGATCTTGAATTGTCAGATTTATAACGAATAAAAAATTGTTTTCAGTTTTTTTTCTTTTTCTATATATACATTATTGCGGTTTTTTTAATATAAAAGTTATGCCTAAAGTATATTTAAATTTTAATAAATTATATAATAAAAAATAATTTTTTAAAAAAATTATTAACAATAAAAATTAAATTTTATATTTTAAAATATCCTGTGAGCAAAATTACTGCGTGGCTACCTTTAACTCGATAGATACATACAATACATTGTTGGAGTTTTCTTGCAAGTTGAATAAACGTGGTCTTTATGTAAGAGATATATTTAAAAAGACTGATCTTTCTATACGGTCATCATTGTGGATGGGAGGACCTAATGCATATCATATGATATGTTTGCCTTCAAAAATTGATTTTTTTTTTCAAAAAAAAAAAGAAAAATTAGATATTATTTTTTAATATATGCATGGAATTCAGCATGAATCTTGTGCTTTCTTGGATCTATCAATAACTACAAATGGAGCAAATTTACTCATTGCATTGTAGATTTTGGATGGATATGCAGATAGGTTACGTAATTTACTTAAATAACATTCCGCTCTTCTTCTTTTTTTTTTTTCTCGATCATCATTGCATTGTAGATTTTGGATGGATATGCAGATAGGGTACGTAATTTAAATGACTGAATTTTTGATATATCATATCATTTAACCTTTTACTTATTCATTAATAATTATTTAATTTTTTTAATCATCAATGAAAAAAATGAAAAAATTGAATAAAATATCACCGGTCCATCTAGGAAAAAATAGTAAATCATTCCATCCATAGAACTGGCATAATAAAAGGAGAGAATCGATTCCCTCTACCCCTCTCCACTCAATATGATAAAAAAAATCATTAATGAATAAAAAATCATAATTCCTACTAAATTATGAACGAAAAAATTTAAAATTATTTTATTAATTTAATAAAACAATTAGTTTTTTTATATACTCAAACTTTTATTTTAGAGAGAATTATTTTTTTATATTTTGGTCTAATACACTATTTTATTTCTAATATTTAAAAAATATTTATTATCCTTAATATTTACAGTTTTTGCATTATTTTATCTCTAATAAAAAGACTAATGAGTGTTAACTGTTACAAATATTAAGGATGAATAAATATTTTTTTAAATATCAAAAATAAAATAGTGAAATAAATCAAAATACATGAAAAAATAACAATTATTCTTTTATTTTATAAAAAAATTTAGCACTTAAATTTTTTTTACATTTAATTTTCAATATTTGATAATTTTAAAAACTCTTATTAATTAATAATTTGAGTTAAGTAGACCTATAAGAAAATAAAATTTTTCCTGATAACTACAATTAAACTCTTAAGAAATCTGTCAAATTTATGAAGCAATTAAAATTTATTTATATTTATTCATAAAAATATCTTGAAAAAGATACAATTAAACAAAAATCGAAAGTGATATGGACGATAATAAAAATTATTAAAAAAAAAAACCAACGGCAATAAGTACCACAACTTTTATTTTTTTAAATATATGTCAAATCGCTTGCATTGGTCACGGACCCCACGCTTCATCTTTGGCACGTGACAATCTTCCGATCCCGAGAGACTTTCCAACGCTGGTTTCCCTGTTTCCACTACGTGGCAAAATATTGAACGTACACGCTTCCAACGATGACCAGAAAGGCGCCCTGCATTCATTGATCTGTATTATATAATATCAAATCCGTCTTCATTTTCGCTCCTTCCACTAAGAAAGCACTCAAACAGAGCTAACATTAGCTCGCTAAGCTACACACTTGTCTCGAATTTTCTGTAAACAATCTCAGATTTGTATATGAATCGGAGGTAAATTGATCTGTGTTTGCTCTGTTTGGTTGCTGAGAAAATGCTGGAAAATGAAAGTAATTTGAATCTTTTTTTCCTTTAGCTTGCTTGTGAATGAATCTAATTGTTTTGGAGAGTGATTTTTGCTTCAGGTGCAAGAAGTGTATAAAGAGAACAGAATAATTTACAATGAGTAATAGCATAAGTCACAATTTATTCCAACATAGTTTGGTTCGTCCTTTTGCGGTTTTAGAGCATCGAAACAAGCTTAATTCGTCATCTTCCACATCTTGTTCTGGAATTCAGATATGCAAGTCGTCGCCGATATCATCATCGTCTAGTTTTTATGGAAATAAATTAAAACTTAGGAAATCTAAATTAGTTATTGGAACTCCTCCTTGTGCTGCAGTCAATCCGCGTGCTGTTTTGGCTATGGATCCGGCATCTGAGGTAATTTTGATGATTATTAGTTGGAGTAATTGCCTTTTAATTTATGTATTTTTGGTTAGGTCTGTGTTGGAAAATGAATGAATAAGGATACTTAGCAGCAGCTTAGGTATTTAAAAGGAATTTAATGGATTAGATTGATGTTGACTCGTTGAACTAGTTTGTGTCATGGAAAATGATCTGCATTATCTTGAAAGCATCTTAGTGAACTTGTAATTTATTTGGAATATTGCTTTGTGAACTAGTTAGTGTCACAGACGCCTTGGATTTTGACTCGTAATGTGGTGTGATGTGTTGCTTAATATGTTGGGGTTTTGTCATCTAGCACCTTTGTTTCATGAAATATTATATATGTGGCTTCGTTTGCTTTTGGAATAATTCATTTGCAATGAATTCAATGTTGTGAATCATGTCGCACGATTTCATTTCTTTCAAAATGATTTGAAAATGTAAGTTCAAAGAATTGAATTCCGGCAGTTATGATCTTTTCAAACACGAGAATTGGCTAAATAGAATTTAATTGAATTTAAATTCTTTTGATTTTTATATTTTCCTAAACTCTATGGGACAGAGAGAGTGCACTTGATATGCATTCTGTTGTTCTCAATGCTTAAGATGTTCTAACAAAAACTTTCCTGCTACAGCTTGTGGGAAAATTCAACCTTGATGGAAATTCTGAGTTGCAGGTATATAACTGTCAGTTCTGGATATATGAATCTCTATTTGGCTGAAAAAATTTCAGTGTTGTAGATCATTGTGCATCCGATATAGGCTAAAGATGTATTCACTGAAGTTTCTTCCTTTCAAATGAGCAGGTTTTTGTAACCAATGCTGGTTCTATCACACAAGTAGATTTTCAGATATCACATAGTAGTGATTCTTTGTTGCTACATTGGGGTGGGATACGCGACAGAAAAGAGTAAGTCTAACCCTGGTAACAGGAATTGGTTATTTATGTTATCATTTGTACAAGTTTTTATTGATGTTTTAATTGTTTAGGCATCTTTCTTTCTTATACTGCTCCTTCTTTTTGTCAGAAAGTGGATACTTCCTTCCCGTTGTCCAGATGGAACCAAAAATCATAAGAACAGAGCCCTTAGAAGTCCTTTCGTTAAGGTAGGTGCCAAAAAGTGGAACATGTTGGTTCCATTAGTCTGTCGTCATTTGGATTAAAAAAAAAATACTTCGATGGGCAGGAATAATAAATAAGTGCTTGTTTGTTTGTGCAATTCTTTTTTTTTTTAGTCTGGTTCAAGTTCTTACCTCAGAATAGAGATTGACGATCCTGCAATACAAGCCTTAGAGTTTCTAGTACTTGATGAATCCCATAATAAGTGGTGAGGTTTTATTAGTGCTTTTTCCAGGACAGTATCTCCTATGAGCCTGTTAAATTGATGTGCTATTTCTATTTCTTCCTTTTTATTATTTTCATGTGCAGGTTTAAATATAAAGGTCAAAACTTTTACATTAAGTTACCTGCTAGAGAGAAGGTGGTGATATCAAATGTCTCAGTTCCTGAAGAGCTTGTACAAATTCAAGCATATCTGAGGTGGGAAAGAAAGGGCAAACAAATGTATACCCCCGAACAAGAGAAGGTGAGTGTTGAAAATTTCAATGCCATTTGTGATGTTGAATATTACAAAGATCTTGTTGTGAAAATTGGTTTCGGTTGGCTTATAATGTGATAAAAATATGCTTTTTATTTGTGGATGGATGGAAGTCAAAAATTGCAATTCCTTATATTTATGACTTATGTTGGCTTAGTTGGCTTTTCTTAGTTTATGGCTCTGGGTCTTACTGTAGGAAGAATATGAGGCTGCTCGTATTGAGCTGTTGGAGGAAGTGGCTAGAGGTACTTCTGTCGAGGACCTCCGAGCAAGGCTGACCAAAAAAAATGATACACATGAAATTAGGGAGCCATCTGTTATTAAATCGAAAACCAAGATACCTGATGAACTTGTCCAGATTCAAGCTTATATAAGATGGGAAAAAGCAGGGAAACCCTCATATTCTCCAGAGCTGCAACTGGTAAACTTTACTATCTCCTTTTGATTGATTAGTTTCTGTAATATTATTCTTTTTCCATTTATGTTTTACACAATTGACGGGATTATTAGTCATTGCTGCTACTTGTCATTTTTTGGCATTATTTTTCCATTTATAGAGGGAATTTGAGGAAGCGAGACAAGACTTACAAAGAGAACTGGAAAGAGGCATCTCTCTTGATGAGATACGGAAGAAGATAACCAAAGGAGAAATCCAGAGCAAGGTTTCGAAGCAGCTGCAGAAGAAAAGATATTTTAGTATTGAAAGGATTCAACGCAAAAAGAGGGACTTAGCACAATTTGTTACTAAATATGCAGCTAGACCTGTAAAGGAACAGGTTCCAGCAGAACCAAAAGCCTTGACTGCAGTCGAACATTTTGCTAAGGCAAGGGAAGAACAAGCTGGTGGTGCTGTTCTGAACAAGAAGATGTTCAAGCTTGGTAGTGGGGAACTTCTGGTGAGATGCACTATTGATCAGTTTTTTCCACTTTAAAATCTACTTCCTTTAATTGCTTGGCTTATTCAAATTTCTCACACATTGTGAAGGTACTTGTGACCAAGCCTGCTGGTAAGAAAATGGTTTATGTTGCCACTGATTCCAAAGAGCCAGTGACTCTTCACTGGGCTTTGTCTAGAAAGAGTAAAGAATGGTTGGTAAGTTTTTTTGAAACTGTAATCTTGGAAACAGTCCTTAAGACCATTTAATCACTTGATGTTAGTATCATTGTCCTCCTTTTTTGTAAGGGCAAGCTTTTTTGTTTATTAATTGGTCATTTCAAATGAACAAACATTTTACAGGCGCCACCTTCAAGTTTGTTGCCTCCTGGTTCAGTCATGCTGAATGAGGCTGCTGAAACGCAACTTACCAATGTTTCTTCTGTTGAACTTCCTTATCAGGTGTGCAATGAGTGAATTTTCCATGTTCCATGAGCTTGTATACCCTGCACTGCATATCAACTTTTCTATCCACCTGCTGTAGGAGAATTTCTGCTAGGTTTAGAGATAGTAGATGCATTAAACTTAAATCCATAAAAACTTTGTCTATGATTAGAATATTCACTCTTTGATTTTCAGGTCCAATCTTTTGAACTGGAGATTGAAGAAGACAGTTTTGTAGGGATGACTTTTGTGCTTGTGTCTAATGGAAATTGGATAAAGAATGAAGGCTCGGACTTTTATGTTGAATTTAGCAGTGGATCTAAGCAAGTCCAAAAGGTTGCTTTTAGTTTGATACTCCCTCAAGTATTTATTATATTGTGGTCCTTCTACATCAATTTACCTAGACTATTCTCTTCAGAAGGAAGCTGGCGATGGCAAAGGCACAGCCAAAGCATTGTTGAATAGAATTGCAGCGATGGAGAGTGAAGCACAGAAGTCCTTTATGCACAGGTAATTATATTTCCATGACTTATCATAATTATGTATTTCTCACACTAGAGAAACTTTAACTTCTTTTCTCATAAGGGACTTTGGAATTTGGAGTTGCCATACTCTGAACATGTGATGTTTAATGTAGAGCATCTGACTTTATCTTGAGTGACGTTTTATTCTGTGCAGTGCATCGATGTGTCATACTTATGTCGAGTGTAGATTCTCTATATGTTAAGTGTAGGGGTCAATTAGTGAATCATTTTTATTTTGCATTTAATTGCTTGGAACTAGCAGTCTCTAGTCTAGTCTTGTTATTTAGGGTTAAATGGCACTCAGCAATGCCAACTGCGGCTTAATTTATTGCATTGGATGCAAACAAGGAAGTAAAGGCATATGGTGGCGTGAACACTATTCCCTTTTACTTTCTGCATCTTCTGATGTATTTGGCATTGGACTGAGAGCAACATGTTTGAGGTGTAGATTCTTCAAAGTCTGTGTATCTGTTTAGCCAGTGTTTCCTTGTAGTCAAATTGTGTAGCCTTTTCTTTCATTACATTTCACTATGTCAGCGAGATTGGGGATAAATTTTCCAATCTGTAGTTGCTTCTTACTTAAAATTTGCATTCTCATTGTCGCAGCTTTTTTTTTTTTTTTTTAAAAAAAGTGTTGAGATGCAATATTATGGGATTAGTGTCTGCTCTTATATTTTGTCCTATCTTTAACTTTTTCTTTAAGAAAAAAAAGCTAACTATTACTTCTACAGATAATCATAGTGTAATTCTATCAGTTTTACTTTTTGAAATCGTTTTACCGAAGACAGCATATGCTGTCCTCTGAACATTTGATGTACCCGAGCTATCTCTAGAGATTAATAACTAGGATGAAACATGCACCACCAGCCTTCAGCTTTTCCTCAGAGATTTATCATTTTTGCTCATAATCACTTAGCTTGTAATGATATTAGAATTTCGTGCTTGCTGAATTGTTATAGCAACAGTGTTTCTATGTTACTCATTCTAAATTAAAACAAATGCATACAAACTGGCTATGTTGATTGCAATATTGGTATTAGCCTAATTCTATGTGTAAATGGTTTATGGCATTCAAGATAAGAGATGTAATTTTATCATCCTTATTTTTACCAACTCTGATTGGTAAGGTGATGAAAAGATAGTGAAAAACTCTCTGGTTTCCTTCCTCATCTAATTCTCAATGATTTGAAGTTTCTCAAAATTTGCAGGAAGCTTGGTGTAAGCTTAATTATTTGAGAGAACTATGAGTGTTTGCCTGTCTCTCTTATTTATCTCTTTCTTCATGATAGTTAAAATTTTACTCTGGTTGAGTAATTTTTTTTTTTTGGTCTACTGGCTATACAATTTTCTTGATTTGTCATGACAGCTGTGTATGTATATTTGTTACTGTTTTTGAAGTGATGAGCCAAGTTGTTTCTTTGGGAATAATGATTCATGTTATTCTTCTCTTCCTAGATTTAATATTGCAGCAGATTTAATGGAGCAAGCAAAGGATTCTGGCGAATTGGGTCTTGCAGGGATCTTGGTGTGGATGAGGTTTATGGCTACAAGGCAACTTATTTGGAACAAAAACTACAATGTCAAACCACGGTAAGCTTGTGAGAATAATTGGCTTGATGGTGATAGGCTGGATTAACTGGCCCTGTCTAATGCTGGTTTTCTCTGATGCATGTATACTGTCTGGCAGTACTGAACAGTTTGTCATTCTCTAGTTGTTGCCATGACCATGTGTAATTCTCAGCTTGCAAATTTATTTCTGCTTCCATTTATTGCAGCGAGATCAGTAAAGCACAGGATAGGCTGACAGATTTGATCCAGAATATCTACATAAGTGAACCACAATATCGGGAGCTTTTGAGGATGATTATGTCTACTGTGGGTCGAGGGGGTGAAGGTGATGTGGGACAACGTATTCGAGATGAAATCCTGGTTATCCAGGTCAATAGTGAATCTTGTCTTAGCTTTCCTTGGGTTTCTGTGCATTCCATATGGTTAGTTTCATTTAGAAGGGAATTCAGAGTTTGAATAATATGTGAAATTACTTATTTATTTCCAGAGAAAAAATGACTGCAAAGGTGGAATGATGGAGGAATGGCATCAGAAGCTGCATAATAACACGAGTCCCGACGACGTTGTAATTTGCCAGGTGCTTAAACTATCAACTTGGGCATTCAAACTCAGTTATTTCACAGTTTAAATACTATGTAAAAGATCTTTTCATGCAGGCATTAATTGATTACATTAAAAGTGACTTCGACATCAGCGTGTATTGGAAGACTTTGAATGAAAATGGAATAACAAAAGAACGAATCCTAAGTTATGATCGTGCCATCCATTCTGAACCAAACTTCAGGAGAGATCAAAAAGATGGTCTCTTGCACGATCTTGGAAACTATATGAGAACTTTAAAGGTATATCATCAGAACCTTTAGGTAAAAGTTTATGATTTTTTCAGTTTGTATAAGAATGCCTTTTTAAAGGTACAATTAACAGGTGGTCGGTGATGCTTTCTGCTGAATATGATATGATTTACTCTCTCAATATATTAATGCATTTTGAAGGATGGAGATATTCAAATGGTTCAGCTATACTTGAATGCTCACATATGCATATGAATATAGATGCCAGACTGTACAAAAACATATAATATCAGTAATGGCCCCTTGAATTATTAATGAACATTATCCCTTTTATTTGCAATTCTGCATAATTAATGAAATAGAATTTTCATCCGATAATGGTAATTCTCTCTTTAATATTCATTATTAGCTTCAAAGTGTTGATTTCTGTCCAATGTGATTGTAGGCAGTTCATTCAGGGGCAGATCTTGAATCTGCTATAGCAAATTGTATGGGTTACAGGGCTGAGGTATTGCCATATTCTCAATACAGTTTTTACCTGTATTTTTTTTTTAAAAAAAAATTATGATTTTCTTCACCCTCTTCAGGGTCAAGGCTTCATGGTTGGGGTACAGATAAATCCCGTTGCAGGATTGCCATCTGGATTTCCAGTAATATTTTCAACTTTTAGTCTATGTGCTTTAATAATAAAATTCTGTGCAAATAATGAAATTCTGTGCAAATAATGAAATTCTGTGCAAATAATGAAATTCTGTGTTGCATCTTTTGGGGCAGGAATTGCTTCAATTTATTCTGGAACATGTTGAAGATAAGGATGTAGAAGCACTTCTTGAGGTAGAGGAAAACAATGGAGATCTAATTGCACTTACTGTTGCTTTTGTACTTTAAGCTTGATCAGCTTTGCTGTTTGTTTTTGAAACACAGGGTTTGCTGGAGGCTCGTCAGGAGCTTAGGCCATTGCTATTTAAATCTAATGATCGTCTGAAGGATCTTCTATTTTTGGATATTGCACTAGATTCTACTGTTAGGACAGCTATTGAGAGGGGTTATGAGGGATTAAATAATGCTGGGCAAGAGGTAAATTTTTTCTGTTAATGTTGACCAGTCCTTGGAATGTTTATTAAAGTTTACCTTCTTTTATTTCCATCTGACTTACTGCTTGCTAACTTTTCAGAAAATTATGTATTTCATCACTCTGGTTCTTGAAAATCTTGCACTTTCATGGGATGACAATGAAGATCTTATTTATTGCATGAAGGTGAAATTTTGGTGTAATATTCTTGGATTACTAGTTATTGTAACACATGCATCATTTAACATATTTTTCCTTGTAATTAAATATTTCATTTATTGTTTGCAGGGATGGAATCATGCTCTGAGTATGTCCAAAAGTAAAAATGATCAATGGGCATTATATGCAAAATCAGTCCTTGATAGAACTCGCCTTGCCCTAGCTAGCAAGGGTGAATGGTATCATCAAGTTTTGCAACCGTCCGCAGAGTATCTTGGATCACTGCTTGGAGTAGACCAGTGGGCTGTATGTTTTCAATTCTCTCCAGCCCAAAACTTTTTTCTTTTCTCTTTGATGGTATATGCAATATGCCTTTACAATGCCTCAAAAATCAATTTATACAGGTGAACATATTCACTGAAGAAATTATCCGTGCTGGATCAGCTGCAGCTTTGTCCTCACTTCTTAATCGACTTGATCCAATTCTTCGGAAGACCGCTAATCTTGGAAGGTTTGTGCAGTATTAGTTGTCCTATGAAGTAATTGTAGTGAACTTCTAAACTGATATAAGCAAAGGCTGGCTTTGTGATAGTGAACCATAGTGGTCATTTTGTGATGTGTGCTACTTAAAAGTTGACTGTCAACTCTAGCGTAACTATATTGGTTGTGACAGTTGGCAGGTTATTAGCCCGGTTGAAGTTTCTGGATATGTTGCTGTTGTGGATGAATTGCTCAAAGTACAGAATAAATCTTATGATCGCCCTACAATTTTGGTGGCAAGAAGCGTAAAAGGAGAAGAAGAAATTCCAGATGGTACAGTGGCTGTATTGACACCTGACATGCCAGATGTCTTATCCCATGTTTCTGTGCGAGCAAGGAATGGCAAGGTAATTGCATGCTACATTGAGATTATCTGCCTAAATCTAGCGTGGGCTACTGTTGAAATTTAAAGAATAATGGCAGGTTTGCTTTGCTACATGCTTTGATCACAACATTCTGGAAGAACTACAAGCAAATGAAGGGAAATTGTTGCATCTGAAACCTACATCAGCAGATGTAGTCTATCGGTAATCCTACCTAAGCTGTTTTTGGAATGTCCATATACCATGTCTCATGATGCACATTAGAAGATTGTTTCTACGTGTCTGAAACAAATTACATGAAGTCAAATTTAATTTTTTTGTTTCATGCTAAATTGCAGTGAGATAACTGAGGGTGAACTGGCAGATTCAAGTTCAATTAGCTTGAAAGAAGTTAGTTCTTCACCTATAAAGTTGGTAAAAAAGCAGTTCAAGGGTAAATATGCTATATCATCCGAGGAGTTTACAAGCGAAATGGTTAGGCTTGCAAATTGACTTCCAAATTTATTATTTTTTCCTATTTATTATTTTTTTCTAATTTGATAGGGCTTGACTAAACCAGAAAATTCTGAATATCAATTTCTGAGTTTGCCTAACTTGTGTGATGACCAATTTCTTAGGTTGGTGCCAAATCACGCAATATCTCTCATCTAAAAGGAAAAGTGCCATCCTGGATTGGGATTCCTACATCGGTTGCCTTACCATTTGGAGTTTTTGAGAAGGTTCTTTCAGATGGTGCAAATAAGGTAACCATTATCTTGATTCTTCCATTAGCACTTATGATTTTTCGGTTTCCTATACAGCCACAATTTTTTTTATCATCCGCTCATTCAAAATTCTTTTGACTTTCACTTTCCAAGTTGATCTTTGCAATTTGCTTATATCTAAGCTAGTTTACCTTCTAATACTTTTCCTAACCTTTTTTTTAATAATCTTTCTTTTATCCATTAATTTTTACGTCTAAAAAAAAAATCACAGTTGTCGAATTCTGACTCGTATTTCTTAGACCTTATATGTGATATAGTTATGACTGCAAGGAAAGTTGATATGGAAATGTTTAAAATTTACAACTATTTAGGAAATTGGTTACTCTGTGCACCAAAATTTAAGGAACAGGTGCATATCAGCTTACAAGGGACAATGACACATTTCCATATTGTTTAATGAAACTGTCCGGAATAGGCATCTTAAGAACACTTTTTATGTCACCTGTGAGTTTTTCTTAGAAAGTATTATGTGTAAGAGCCAAATATCTCTTGATAATTGTCTCTTTTACTCTTCAATTTTTTTCTTAAAATCCAAAATAATGCTGGTTGTGCAGGATGCAACTTTTTGTTTAGGATAAAAAATTCTCCTTACTTAAATTTTGTGGCGTCATTAATTTTAGTTTTTTGTCTCATATTTTGATTAAGACCAGAAACTCACTTAAAGTGGCGAAAATATTGCTTAGGAAATTTTTTTTTTGGGTCGTGACAATTGATTGTTTGCGATCATGTATGTTCACTTTTGGAGTCCTAGCTTCAACCTAACATTTTTTTCAAACATTCTTGTCTGACATGTCATCTCTTGTTCCCTCACCCCCTGTTCCTATGTGCTCCCTCTGATTGTCAGAAAGTGGCTAAGAAATTGGAACTGCTGAAGAAAAAGTTGCGAGAAGGAGACTTTAGTGTCCTCGGGAAGATTCGTGAGACCGTCTTAGAACTGGCAGCACCGCAGCAGCTGGTATGTTGCTTCTACTGCTAACATTGGAGATGTATTTATTCACCTAAAGTAGGCATCCTGCTGATGCTATCACAAGAACTTATTTTTTGCTAGTATAATCTATAATTTCAGGAATTATTTAGATCATTTATATGCATGAGGTACTTGCAATTTTCAAAAGAGTTTGGTGCAATACAACTTTCATTCTCCAGCTGCTTATTTGTTGATATTTTTATGTTCTGCATGCATGTTTAAATTCCTGTTTTCGCCTTAGTTGCATAAGCCAGCTGGTGAGGCTTCATTCTCAAGAGACTCAATAAAACAATATTTTTGCTTAAACTCCTGTTTTTCTTGGTAAATATGAAATAGAAATCATTATAAGAGATACCTAATAGGATATAGTTTATTTCAGGTGCAAGAGCTGAAGAACAAAATGCAAAGTTCTGGGATGCCTTGGCCTGGTGATGACGGTGAACAACGATGGCAGCAGGCATGGATGGCTATAAAGAAGGTAAACTGCTTTCCTGGACTGCAGAGTTCCACGTTACCAACATTTTGGTTCCCTAGTATTGTCGCCAATGCAGAAATCCTATGCTTTATCTGTTAGTCAAAATCCTACAATGGGTGATAGATGTAGTCTTATTCCTTAACACTTACTTCGATAGCATAATAGGCATAATGACTATGTCATTGTCCCGAAGACTTCCATAGAGAGATCTAAGGATTCCTCTTGTTAGTATCTATACTTGTTCTTGTATGGTAGGTTGGAGTATGACCATGCATAGCTGGAAAGTTAGCCTACTCTCACTTTCGTAAAACCAGTAAAAGCTTGGACATATCTCTCACACTAATTTGATGGATTTCTCACCATAATGTGGGCTGTCTTAAAATGTAACTTGTTTTATTTTTTACTACTCTCGTGAATTAAAATTTTTGTTTTTGTTGTAAATGGCATTAATTTATTACATACTCCCATATCAGGTCTGGGCATCAAAGTGGAATGAGAGGGCATATTTCAGCATAAGAAAAGTGAAGTTAGACCATGAACACCTCTGCATGTCTGTCCTGGTTCAGGAAATTATAAATGCTGATTATGCATTTGTTATTCACACAACCAATCCATCCTCAGGAGACTCATCAGAGATCTACGCTGAGGTACTGTATTCCTAATGACTTACTCTTCCCTGCCAGAAATTCAACCATTTTACCAGAAAGAATTGAGAGGGATTGATTTAGCATTATCTGATGGTATAGGTGGTGAGGGGACTTGGAGAAACCCTAGTTGGAGCCTATCCTGGTCGTGCTTTGAGTTTCATCTGCAAGAAACAAGATTTGAACTGCCCTCGGGTAAAATATTTCTATCAATTACTGGGAAGGACAATAAACATGGAACAACTTGCTTATTTTGTTTGGATTTCTCAATCTAAATTGTCAGCATGATAGATGCTTTTTCATTTTTCAATATTCTTTTGAAGAAAAAAATTACTAGGCCATTAATTTACCATCTATGTGGAATGAGACACCATTCTGATGAATATGTTAAATTGGTGCTAATAACATGACATGTTTCAGGTGTTGGGTTATCCGAGCAAACCCATTGGCCTCTTTATAAGACGTTCTATTATCTTCAGATCTGATTCAAATGGTGAGGATCTGGAGGGTTATGCTGGTGCAGGCCTTTACGATAGGTAAACTTCTTAAGAATCCGCCCTCTCCAATGCTAATATTTAGTATGACATTTATTGGGGGAGAAAGAGGGGGGGAGCAGAAGTAGAGTATAATTATGTCAGACCACCACTACTGATTGCTGTCAGTTAATAAAAAAAAAAAAATGTTCTACCTACTGTCTTCCTTAGAAGAGTTATGGCTTGTAACTTTGTAGAAATTGGCCAGAATTTTTCTTTTGCATTGTCTCTATTTTGTCCAAAACCAGTGATAGACTTGTGCACTGCATATTGTACTCAGGTTGTGAACAGTATCAACCTCAAATCAACTTGTCTTTAATTTTTCACTGACCTAGGATCTCTCTACGTGCAGTGTTCCAATAGACGAAGAAGAGGAAGTTGTGCTTGATTACTCATCTGATCCGTTTATGATTGATGCAAACTTTCAACACTCAACTCTCTCCAGCATTGCTCGTGCAGGAAGTGCAATCGAGGAGCTCTATGGATCTCCTCAGGACATTGAAGGTGTGATAAGGGATGGAAAACTCTACGTGGTTCAGACAAGACCCCAGATGTAATCGTCAAAGTTTATTCTTCATTCATTTCCATTGGATTTTGCTAATGGTGTGTTGTATAAAATGAGAAAATGACACGAAACAAAAGTGGAAAGTAAAAAAAGGAAAAGAAAAATTAAGCAATAAGTGAAAGAGAATAAGAAATTAGAAACTTGTGCTATAACATCAAAGTTCGTATGTAATCATTACTTAAAATGCAAGTTACCATCTTGTTTAGCTTAATGCCACTATTATAGTTGTACATGTGTTTGTTTTTTTTTTTTTTTTAATTATTGTTACACACAAGTACATGCCCTTTCGACTCCGAGCTGGAGATGGTGCTTATCTTCTATTTTCTGCACGGTAGGATACACAATAAAGGATCAATTCTTAGGCCAAAAGCATTTTGATACAGTTTTATTATATTGACAACATCCAAGACGGAGGTTGGATTTTCCCCGCGCACAATAACATAGAATTGGAAGAGATTTAGGTCTAAACGTTTCTGCAATTATTGATCAGGCAGAATTTTGCATTCCTAAACCCAAAGCTAAATTCTCCTTTAATGAGGTTTAACATCTCTCTGCATTGAAACCAGAAACATCAATCCACGCTTCATTGTATCGCCCTGAGATTGGGCGTGAAGAATTGTACTGAGCAATTGTATAGGAACTGGCATCATAGTTAACAGCTTTATCTCCAGTTGAGCGTTTACTTAGACTTGAAACTAGAGCGTCCATTTCTTTCTTAACATTATCATCATCTGCCAACCCAGAAAACTTTCTAGCTGCTATACACTTGGCTCTCCATTTGTCTAACTGTAAATTTAGTCCTGGGTTGGGCTGTGGAGGGTTACCCTTAGTTAAGAAAAGCTTTATTTGGTATACAGTTGCAGTTGAAGATGGCGTAATGCTTGTCAGGACAGGAGCAGTCATTGGCAGTTGAGTAGAGTTGAGATTTGCTCCATGGATATACTGGTAAATCCTGATATAAGACCAGCAAAACATACTGTGAGATGATGATGTGATGACTGTATATATATGTATAGAAGACAATAATATGTAATGCGGACAGTGGATACAGGAAACCTGTGAAAGCCATATTTGGTAGATTTCCGGAAAGAGGCTCCTTGGGCAACAGCAGAAATCCAGGAAACGTTATTGTAGAGTCTGACCTCATAATCTGATTCAGAGTGCACTAATGTGTACTCAGGTGATTCAACTTCAACTGCACGGCCATAGAAAACCAGGTTAGCTACAGTCAAGTAAACTGTGGCTGCCACCACTACTAAGAAAGGAATCTCCATTGTTTCAGCTGGCTTGATGATTGATATAGTGCCCTGGTACTGATATAAATATCCCACACAAATTATTTTTCAGAGTCGGTTGTATTCTCCTTTGCGTCCTGATCCTCAAAAGTTTTAACCTTTTATACGATGGTATGGTGAAGAATCAGTTGGCTGGTTTTGCCTAGGGGTGCTAGATGACAATGAACAAGGCCAAGTTTGGTTCAGCGATGGCTAGTGGCAAGTACCTAATGCTGAACTTTTAAAAACCAATTTGTAGCATCATTAGAACTAGTAGGCATATAAAGGCAGACAATAAGATTGAAGTTAAGATTTTTATCCTATAAACTATAAAATTAGTGGCTTCACTTCCATCAACTTCAATTTTGTTTATGCCCACTTTGATATAAAGATGGTATGAGTTGGCATTATTCTTTGTTGGGTGGATGAGTTGTCTACAAAAGCCACAAGTCACTCAGATCATATAGAAATCAAAAGCAGGACAGATGCAAGACTAGGAGAGAAATAGATGTCAGTCCAAATTCAGCCACTAAATTTCCTTTGGCAAGTAGTAGAATAGGAGTTGAGTGGGTCAAAGATTTCATTACACAATGAAATCATAGGATGTTCTCGAAAAAAAAAAAAGAGACCAGCATCTCATATGAATTGCAAACTTATAGTTTAATATATCTTGCTTATGTTGTAACAGAAATTTGAGTCTGTGGATTCATGATATAATGATTGAACCAGCAAAAAATTTCATAATCCTTCATAGAATGTATATATGTATGTATACACACACTGTAAAGACCACCCAATTCCATCACTAAGTACCCTAAAAGAGTAAATTTCCTTTACTATAGGGACAGCACAAGGGCATGCCTTATGATACATGCACCACTGTGTTAAATTTGAGTGAAAACTCAACGTATACCATGTGAAAGGAAATGGGCGTTGTAGTGATTTATTGGGTTATATTTGTAAGTTGTAAATGATGAATTCGTTTTGAGTTTTAGGCCCATAATTTGGTTGGTGTATTGTAACTTGTAAGATGAAGTTTGATTTTGTGATGGAATTGAGGTCATGGCCCTTTGGTAAAACAATTGTGGATCTTTATGTCTTTTTTCCAGATATGACTTCTGTTGGACTTCCTAACAGTTCCAAGTCTCCATTCCATTCACTCTGCTAGCAATTTTTATTTGTAAACACTAAACACAACAAAAGTTGAAATATGCATAATACATACATATCCAAGAACAAGAAGCAAGAAATGATCTGAGGTACATTTTACACTTTTGTGTAACAACTGCCTGGCATGATCAAACTACATGTGCAAGGCAATGAATTAATAAAAAAAAAAAAAAAAAAAAAAACATGAACAGAAACATAATTGAACATCATTTGTAGTCGCTATAGCCAGCAATGTAACAAGGGTTATGTTCAGATTTGTACTTGGTTTGAGCAACATCATGATTATGTACATTGTGAATGCATTAAGGAAGATGGACCATGCAAATGATGTCTTAAGCATGCTACAAGACCCAGATAAAGGGGTTTGGTACTATATAATTTTCCTTTTTTTCTTCTATAGCACTACCAACCCTCTAATTTAAATCATGGTCTAGGCATATATATAAATATATAAATATAAAGATATGGCCACTAGTTAGGGACATATTTCAATAGTTATGTCTCTTTGCAAACCCTTTTGGGATTTTTCTTATACTTTGTTTAGGCTATGAAAGCAAACCCTTTGCCCTCATGGACAAAATCATTGCCTAACATCAATCTTTCATGCTTGGAAGCTTTTGCTATCTTTTTTTTATTTTTTTCAACTTTCAAGTGCTCTTTTTGAAAAAAAGAAAATTCCATGTTCATATTAAAGAAAAGATTATATTATCACATGAAACTATATTATTATAGAGTACTATATACATTTAATGAGAGAGATTATGAAAATTGACATATATTAAAGAGAGATAATGTCCAATGGTGTCATAAATTCATAATTTAAAATGCATACAATGCCACCATTCTTTATAATGATTCTATTCTCTTCTTTTAATGTAGGTCCAAGTGGAATTCACTTTGATATTATTCCACCTTTTAACTACTATTCAAAAGCTAGATGCTTTGATGCTATTCTTCAAATCAACACAAAAATTTGAGATAATATTTTTGCTATATATGATTATATAGCTTATTAATTCCTTCATTTTACTTTATACTTTGGTTTTCCTTGGTTGGTGGAAAGGAAAAGAAAAGAAAAGGAAAGAAATTTTAATTAGAACCAAATTCCTTATCTCTAATCTCCAATAATTTTGATGTCATCTGGGGGATTGTAACACATTCTTCTTTTGACCTTCTAATTAGATCTTCTTAGAGATCAAGCAAAGCATATATATATAAAATACAGATGATTGAGGTTCTTCCTTACAAGTCTATATTCCTTACCTTACCTTAAACTTCAACCATCTTTTTTTTAGTGGGTTTTAACTATTTTTTTAAAAGCTTCTCCATTGAAAACCACCATATAAAGGCTGACCAAATTTGAGGCTCATGTAAATTAATCAAGGTCAAGAATTACAACTGTGTTATCATTACAAAAGTAGAAGCTTTTCTTTTCCTTTTTTTCCTATGTACTATTATGTGCTTGTCAACCCAAGTTTCATATGAATTCAAATTTATCTAATTTATTGTTCCAACTTATAGTGGACTTCAATTTTCATCAATTTTATAATTTAAATTATATTTAAATGAGTAATATATACAAAACAATAGTAATGTTTATAGTTCATTGAATATGAGAATTTTTTTTATCTAAATTATTACTGATATTTATAACTTATTAAATTTTAATCAATTTAGGGACAAAACATTTTTAACAACTAATTTAAAATGATTGTATACGTTATAATTTGAATTCAAAATATCGTTTAAATGAGAACATCTCTTACTAGTTGATCTAATCTAAGAATTTTTATACAACGTGAACTAATTATCTAGCATATACTTGAGAATATTGGTATTCAATTTTTTAGACAAGCTTAAATACATTATGTATGTGTAGATTACACCTCTTTTCAGGTGAGCATTGAGTGTGAAGCTCAGCACAATCTATTAAAGTGGTATTGAACATTATGTTCTGTTCTCTCACAATACATTAGATGTCATTGCTCATCTTTTTCGAGGTTTCTAGGAATAATATCGACTCCTAAAAAGCTTAACTTTGGTTCTTTGTGGGGTTTTATCAATCCAACAGAAGAATCAGGTCGTAGTCACAACTCACAACTGTCTGTAAGGCCACTACTATGATGAATGGTCTTGGTCAACTGGCTTCAAACACCACCCAACACAAATATTGGGTCTCGGTCAATTTCATTGTATAGCTTCTCTTTTGGATTATTGGGAAGGACCCATCAAGCTACATGGACTTATCATTAAGAATTGCGTATAAAGAACCACAAAATCCAATAACAACCGCACCTTTTATCATCTCTTGTTACATAAATTGTACAAGAAAATCAGAAGTTGATAAATATATTTGCCCTTTGTTTTTTTAAAATACTTTTTTTGTTAAATTTTTATGTGAATGATTTTTTCTGCAGTTAATTTGAAAAATAAAGGTATATATTTTACCAAAAGATTGGTCGTACCATCTACTTAAATTTAGTTTTCTTTTTTTTTTTCGTATTTTCATTTAATGTTTCATTTCTTTATATATATATATATATTTATGAGGATGACAGGTCTTAAATCTGAGATTTATCTGATTTTTATGAGAAATTTGACTGTTTAACGAGTGCACTCGGACCATTTTTTTATACTTCTAAAAGAGCTTTTGGTATTCTAATTTAACCAACACTTTACTATTATAAATTTTCGAAAAATTGTACATAAAAAATAAATAATGGACTGTGAGAATTCTTATTGAAGTGACATTACATTACATGGCATTCAAGCCATCTTCTAGAGTCAATGCAAACCCACCAGCAAATTTTTTTTTTTTTTTTGCAATGTCAAAAAAGGGTGAGGAGGAGAACTTTGGCTCCCCCACTCTTAAGTGTTGATTAGCATACCATACATTGTGGCCCTATTTGTATGCTTATAAAAGTATTCTTATATCTTTTTCTACCCAAAGCAAGAGCTGCCTCAAACCCCATCTAATAATAATCTTCAAGTTGGAGACACCATGATTACATCTAGGTATAAATCCAATTATATACTTTGAATACCGACCAGGATCATGCAAAATTAGTTGGTTACATTTAATTAATAAAATAAATTGAGATAAATATTCCTATTTCATTTATATATAGTTCCTAAATCCCATATCAATTTAGATTTGTTTATAGTCATCTTTCAGAAATTTTGAGTGTTTTCAGCTTTTGTTCTTTCAATATTATGAAAAGGGTATCACTGAATTCATTATATATATCACATGGTTTCTCAGAACAAAGTTATAGCAATCACCTTCTTCAACCCCAAAAAGAAGCAAATCATGTATAATTTATATTCCTACAGTACTGAATTAGATTCATGCATGATTTTCTCTTTTTATATAATAATATGTGTAAAGATTAAATTTATTAATTACATATGAAATATACATCAATATAAGAGAAAGGAAATATAAAAGTATTTGAAAGATCCATGAAATAAATTTGAAAACAACATCAAATAATTTCAGATAGAAGATAAGTTAGACATGTACAAATCACCCTTCTCTTTTTATATATATATATATGCAAAATTTTAGAAGTTTACAGCCAATATTTGGTTTATTCTCATATATATATATATATATA
>CATIWM010676014.1:0-17540 GCA_949671775.1 Mallotus repandus
TATATCCGTCATAATTAGCCTAGTCAGCTTTAAGACCAAATCACCCTCTTTAACTTTCCCTGGCTTAATCTTCTTGTTGTAAGCCCGAGTAATTATTTTCTAATATAGCTACAAGTGATACATGGCCTTCATTCTTTTCTCATCTAATAATGTTAGTTATGTGAGTTGAATCTCTACCCATTGATACTCAGGGATTTTAGACTCTAAAAAAACCCTTAGCGATTCAATTTCCACCTCCACCAGTAATACTGCTTCACATCCATACACCAGAGAATACGGAGTAGCTCCGGTCAAAGTACTAGTGATGGTTCTATATCCTTATAGTACGAATTGCAGGTAATAGGCCCAATCTTTATAATTCTCTAGTGTCTTATCCAAAATCCTCTTCACATTTTTGTTTACAGCTTCTACAGCCCCATTAGCTTGTGGTCGATTTGGAGAAGACTTATGATGTTCAATTTTGTATTCCTCCAACAAAGCAGCTGTCTCAACTCTAAATTGAACACCATTTTTATAAACAATATAATGTGGCAACCCGTATCGGCAAATTATATTCTTCTCTATAAACTTTGTCATTTGTTTTGACCCAACCGTGGTGAATGATTCTGCTTCAACCCATTTAGAAAAGTAATTGATTCCTACCACAATGTACCGATGTCCGTTGGACACTTTTAGCTTCACTTCCCCGATGATATCGATTCCCCAAGCTACGAACGGCCAAGGAAAAGTCAACCCTTTAAGTTCCATAGAAGGCAAATGGCTTACATCATAATATACTTGATAGTTATGGCATTTCTTTACATATTTCGCAAAATCTACTTCCATGGTTAGCCAAAAATAACCTTGATGAGTTATTTTCTTAGCTAAGACTGTCTCGTTCATGTGCGGTCTAGATACACCTTCGTGAACCGCTTCCATAATCTTTTGAACCTCAGCCTTATCAACACATCTGAGGTGTACTCCTATCGGCATTCTCTTATACAACATTATGTTATGGCTGATGAATTGTTGGGATAGCATTCTCAGGGACATCCCTTCCTTTCTGTCAGCATCATCGAGGAATCGCCCCATTTCTAAATACTGTTGTAAATCTAGAAACCAAGGTTTCTCCATGGGGTCAATCAGTATTATCCTAATCTCTTCATGACAAAGAGTTTAGGATTTTACCAGAATAAGAGGTTTGACTGTTGTTTGTTTCTCTCCTTCCCATGTTGAAGCCAAAGTGGCTAAGGCATCTGCCATCCAATTTTCTTCTCATTGCAAATGTACAAACTTGCTCTGAGCAAAGGATAACAAGACAGTAATCGTATAATCCCAATACAACTTCAGCTTGTCCTCTTTGACTTCCCATTGTTTGGAGATCTGTTTTACCACTAACATCGAGTCTCCATACACCGTGATCTCATTTTCCCCTACGTTCCAAAGAGCTTCCAAACCATAAATGCAGGCCTCATACTCTGCTTGATTGTTGGTGACCTCAAATTCTAATCTTTTCGCCATTAGGATCATTTCTCCTTCTAGTGAGATTAGAATTACACCTATACCTGCTCCCTTGCTATTGGCAACCCCATCGAAGTACATTTTCCATGTTTGGATTTTGATTGCCCACAGGTGTTCATCTGGAAACTCTAACTCCCATTCATGTTCGTCATCCACTGGATTCTGAGCCAAGAAATCTACCACCGCCCTTCCTTTCACCACTTTCTTTGCCACATAATCTATGTTAAATTCTGTGAGCAAAACTAACCATCTGGCCAATTTTCCAGTTAGCGATGGAGTTTGCTGGAGATATCTGAGTGGATCATGCTTTAAAACCGCTTGTAACCTATAGGATTAGAAGTAATGTCAAAGCTTCTTGCTCGCCCAAATCACTGCTAGGCATGTTTTCTCTATGAGACTGTAGTTTCATATGGTGGAAGCTTCTTGCTCAGGTAATAGACCGCATGCTCGACCTTTTTATCACCTTCTTAAGCTAACATTGCGCCTATTTCCTCTCTCTCGATTGCAAGGTAGAGAATCAACACTTTACTTGGTCTCAAAGGCTGCAAAATCAGAGGATTCATCAAATAATTCTTGATAGTTTCGAAACTTTGTTAACACTTATCATCCCAGATGACTGGTTGATTCTTCCTTAAGAGCTTGAAGATGGGTTTACAGATAGTGGTAAGCTTAGCTATGAATCTACTTATGTATTACAGTTTTTCGATGAACCCTCAAACCTCTTTCTTGTTCCTTAGTGTAGGCATTTCTTTAATTGCTCTGACCCTATCAGGATCCACCTCTATGCCTTTTTGGCTGACGATATGTCCTAACAATTTCCTAGATGTTACTTTAAAAATACACTTCTTTGGATTAAGCCTGAGGTTATATTTTTCTGCGCTGGTTAGGAACTTGTCAAGAGCTTAGAAATGTCCTTCCCACGTCAGAGACTTCACATCGTGTCATCCACATATATCTCAATTTCCTTGTGGACCATCTCGTGTAACAATATGGTAGCCATCCTCTAATAAGTGTCTCCTGCATTCTTTAAACCAAATGGCATGACTAAATAGCAATAGACGCCCCATTCAGTGGTGAATAAAGTCTTCAGCTTGCCTATCACTGCCATATTGATCTAATTGTATCCCGAGAAACCATCCATGAAAGAGTACATGGCGCTAGAAGCCATGCTATAGACTAAGGTGTTAATATGCGGTAAGGGAAAATCATCCTTTGGGCAGGCCTTGTTCAGATCCCTATAGTCCATACACATCCTGACCCTTCTGTCTTTCTTTAAAACCAAAAAAATATTAGCCAACCACTAGGTATCGTCGACCACCTCTAAAAAATTGACTTTTAGCTGCTTTTCCACCTCCTCTTTGATCAAGAGAGCCCATTCTAGCCTTAGTTTTCTCTTCTTTTGTTTTACCAGTGTAATGTGAGAATATGTGGGGATTCTATGCTTTGCAATCTCTCTTTCAATCCTGGGTATATCCTCATAACCCCAAGCGAATACTTTTTGTCTTCTTTTTAGTGTTTCTTTCATTTTTTCTCTCTCCTAAAGAGTTAAATCAGAAGCAAGAAGTATATTTTAGGATTATCGCAAGTGCCAAAATTAAATGATTCGATTTGCATTAAATTAATGTCAAATATATGCATGAAATGATCGCCACACACAGTATAACCATTAGGAAGAACATCGCACAAATAAGCAAAGTTAGATTCTATTGCATTAATTTTAGAAAAGAAAACATTGTCTGGTTAAAACAGGTTATAAAGAGAAATATCAATATCATCATAGAAAACATCCATGATGGAATCCAACATATAGGATCCAAAGTCACGTTTCTTTTCCTGGTCGGCAACGTCCTTTGATTCCACTGCAGGGACAGCCTCCTCGGGTTCCAAAGACAACACCAATTCTTCTACTAATGGCTCCTCCATAGCAACTTTACTAGTCCCATACACCTGTTCAACAAAAATCTCAAAATCGAGGACTAATTTTTCAGCAATCATTAATGGCTCAAGAGCTCCTTGGTACGGATAACTGGCACCTTCTCCTTTAAAAGTCTCCCACAATCCATTCTTCTTTTTAGCCTTAGCCTTAGACTTTTTAGTCTCTTGATAGCCTAACCTATGCTTCAAAATGAGGACCTTTGGGTCAACAAAGCTCGACGAACCCTGCTGATTCTTCCCTGGTCCTAGTACGAGCATAAAATTCATGCGCTTCATCGTACTGACTATTTTTGGGTTCAGCTCATCTTCATAGATCATACACCTCAAAGCTCAGACTAACTGGGATCTCATTGGGAGCTAGCTTGAGAGTAGCAATGGCGGCTTCAGACTCTGCTGAAATGGTTACAACCTTCCCTTCAAGTGGAAACTTGATTTTTTGGGGAACAGTCGAAGGGACTCCTCCCAAAGGATGAAACCATGGCCTCCCTAATAGAATAGTAAACGTAGTAGGGATGTCAAGCATATGCAAATTGACCCAAGTTCTATAGGTCCTATCTTGATAAGAGCTCTAAAGATTCCCACTACAGGCCTCTTTGTATCGTCGTAGGCCTTAATAACCACCTCGGATGGCTTGAGATTAGCTTCAGTTAATCCCAGCTTTGATAGAATCTTTAACGGACACACATTGATAGCGGACCCATTATCCACCATCACGCAGCAAGTTAACTTTTTTTTAACTTCCGCCTCAATAAACAAGGCCTTTTAGTGGTCCCTCCCCTCTAATGGTAAATCTTCATCTGTAAACATTACTGCTCTAGGAGGGCTTTCTGTCAATGAACAGACCATCTATTTGGGAGTGTGGTTTGATGGAATCCTTTTATCATCCAAAGCCAGAACTAGTGCCTTCCTATGGGCTTTAAAGTTCATGAGTAACTCCTAAACACTAGCAAGAGTTGTTTCATTTTTTTGGCTTCAGCAACTTCTGCGGCTCCTTCCTTCGCTTTTTCTGATTCTTTTTCCACTTTCTTTGATTTTTCTTTTAATTCTATTTGCCTTTCTTCAAACTTAGCATATTTCATTCCTCCCTCTTTTTCCTTAAGTTTTTTAACTGGTGGGATTTGTTTTCTTCTTTCATTTTCCCATAAATCAAGAGCTCCTCCCTCTTCATCGTCAGAGCTCCATATGTCTAGGATGCTCACATTGAACTCAATAGGTTATTTTCTTATACTCAGGCATTTTGGTTTGGGTTTTGGTGGTACTGGTGTGGTATCAACAAAAGAGTTCAAGACTTGCTTCTCAGTTAAATCGGTGTTTATTATGAGTATGGATTAATTTGGTGGTGGCGGCATGTTTTTATGGTTGGCTAAGGGGTTATTTCTGGTGTTTGGTCTTCTATTTTCAGGTCGGTGATTTTGCCTGAGTCAATAAGATCTTGGATCTCGTGTTTCAAATGAGTACAACCATCGATGTCGTGTCCATTTTGATGGTACTTGTAATATAATTTTGGTTCAGCATTGGGAAATGGTGGTCTTTGTGGTAGAGGTCTTAGCAAGTTGTTCTCAATTAGTTTTTCTAAAACTTTGGAAAGAGGTCTTCCCAGGTTGGAAAATCTTCTAGGTTCATGAACAGCATTGATTTGAATGTTACTACTTGAACCTATCCCGCTACTAGATCGAGTTCCTTCTCTACCAGAGGGTCTCCCGGTGAAAAATTTCTCATCTTGCACCAAATCTGACTCTTTATGTACCTCAAACTTGTGTAGCTCTTTGAAATTTTTGATCCCTAAGTCTCTCAACTTTCTAGAAAGTATCAAAACATAACCCTCTATCACTATTGTCAACTGATCCGATTCTACTGGCATGTGCTTCATCTGAGACAACTTCCCTCTCTATTTTATCAGATACTCAGCAAAGGACTCGTTAAACTTCTATTTTATGTTTTATAGATCTCTTAAAGAGACCTCCATTGGAGCATTCAGACCGTACTACTTGATGAATGCAGCACAGAGCTCTTTCTAGTCACTTTGCACAGATGACTCTAAGGTGTAATACCATAGCACCTTCTAAAGATAAAGGGAATTGCTTGACAATCTGAGCATTTGTCAACTCTGTTGCACTCATGTAAGCCACATATTATTTCAAGTGCAAGTGAGGATCGTCTGTCCCTGTGTACTTCTTCATATCAGGGAACTTGAATTTTTGTGGCAGAGGATCATTACCTTTGTGCAAATCTAGATCGGTATAGTCGAGGGGAGAATCTATCCCCTTTTCTTTCATCTGCATCTGCATCTGAGCCATGGTTTTGATAAGGTATTTAGCCCAATCTGGCTTCTCTACATTTTTTGGGGCACCTATCCTTGGTGGGATTATAGGTTCGGCCAATATAGTTTCCCGGTCATCTTTTATTTCTTACCTCCCCAGATTTTCAACATCAAGATTAAATGGGCGAGGTTGAGGTAGTGGCGGTTCTCGTCTATCCTCTCTCCTCATTTTTGCCATCATCTCTCTCATAATAGCTTTGGTCTGTTCGGCCATTTCTACCTTAAACTGTTCTGGATCAAAACTTGGTGATACTGTTTCTTTCAACATCCTGACTAAACGACTAGTGTCAGAGCGAGTCTAAGTGGATGATTGGTTTGAATCTATATCTATAATCTCCACAGATTAGAAACATGCATGGCGTGTATGCATGATATGCAGGTTTACTTACTTATTTTAGAAGGAAAATAATGATTTATTCACATATAACACGTAACAAGACAAAACTCTTCAAGTGGTATCTCCACCCTTATTTCTCCCACACGCGTATTCAATGGCGAGTTCCTTTTCCTAGGATTGTTGGCCTGGTTTAGATTATCAACAGGGGACCTCAAAACTGACAAACGTAACAAATCTCTTAAGACGATGCAGACAAGTAGCAATTCTTTGTAATAAAACCAAAGTCCATGTTCCATGGGTTGTAATGGGCATGAAAGGGCCAACTTGATATAATCCATTTGTAATGGGCTTAGATTTTATTACAAGAATTGCTATATGGCATAAAACGCATGCAGTTGGAAAAAACCTTAGTGGATGTTGCTAAGTCATTATATGTGCTAAGTTGAGGGTAGTAAGCTACGGCTCCCACAGCTATATACATCCATTTGTGTCTCCCCACTTAAGGGTCTGTGTGACAAGGATAGTACGTGTCGTGAGTGACAATAATTGAATACTTCACCACCAGGTTTGAGTGAAACACAAGCAACGAAGCAAAGATTATTGTCAAGTTATTTAGGACTTGTGTGCTCATTATGTGAAATGTGTAGTGAATGCAGTAAAATGCAAAGAAAATAAGGAAATAATCAAGGATGATAAATTACAAAACACAGGAATCAGTTTCTCTATCCCTAGTGGAGTTGCCACTATAGGCGGCGGGGTCTAGCGTGCGCCTAAGTGTTTGGCGACCATAGCACTGTGCAAGCTCAGGGCCTGCTAGGAAATAAAAAATGGGCTTAAGGCCCAAAATGGAGATGGAGTCGCCACCCAAATAAAAGCCGAGACACACTATACAACAATTAGATTCCATAGAGGTAGCCAGAAACCATCTTCAGAGATCGGGTTCGAAAACTTGGTATGGGCTTTTGAATGCCCACCTAACCTTGCGGTTGGCCTCCATGTGTATTTTGTATTTTATTACCTTTGATTATTTGATTATTCCCTTATTATTGGGTGGATTGCAAATGCTTCCAATTTTATGTTTGTATTCAAATTTGCACATGAGTCCCATTTACATGCTTATTACCTCAACATTCAAGGCAAATACTAATGAATTTACAATCATACATTCAAAATAAATGGGGAAAGAATTAGGGATTACAACGCTTTATATAATTACAATGATAATGAATTCAAACAAAACCTCTCAAGAACTAATTAACTCATTAATTACTTAGTGAGTGGAAATCACAAAGGGGCCTACATCAAACATGAGTTAGTTTTACCTCAAAATAAATAATTTTGATACAAAAAGGGTAAATAAATTTACATGAAATAGGCACAAGTACTCATTTAAACATGGTTTATTTACTCAAACATATATAACAATATAACAGTCGCATGCAAATACTAGAGATGTTAGGCGGCACGTTTGTATCAGATACTGAAAATATACTAAAAGGATACTAAAAACAAAGCAGAATCCTACTGGATTCTGGTAAGGAGACGACCGTCTTCTGGGAAGAGGTGTCACCTCTTGGATCCCTATCTAAGAGGGGATCGTCTCCTGGCTAAGGGGCGACGTCTCTTTAAAGGGATGTCACCTCTTAACCAGGAACATTACGATTCACATTGTTACCTGAATTCTAAGTAAATCGAATTTCATGAAAACTATATGTAAATCTACTTCTAATACATCAATATGTCACATAATCATGCTCTCATATAATATTCAACACATCAAAAACCCAAAAACATGTGATCAAAACCAAGAAATTGAGTTTTTATAGGAATATGAACTTAGAAAGATTAAAAATAGTAATTCTTATTGAATAAACTGTGTTTGGTGCTCCTAACTGAGCCCTCGGAGCTTAGTTTGTATGTTTTGGTACATTGAATGTAAGAGAGTCTCCTCTTCCTTCAAGAAAATCAACTCTTCTTTTATCAAACTCTTCTTTTCACCCCCATTTTTCCTTCCCAAGTTGTGTTTTCTTCCTTTTTTTGTTCTCTCTTTCTTTTCTGTATTCTCTCTTCTCTCCTTAGTGTCTAACCCCCCTTTCTCCAGACTCTAAAGTCTCCTACTTAAGCTCTTTTCTTTCTCTCTTCCCCATTCCCCAAAAATGGTGCCACCTAGCCTCAACTAATCATTTCCCCTCAACTCCTTATCTTCTCCCCACCTTCTCTTCCTTGAAAGTCATCCTTTCACGCCCAAATCTGTAAGCTGGAGATTTGCGGGTCCACTTTTGGTGTATGGGACTAAAATGTATTAAAATGCATTTAATATAAAATTAGGTTGACTACTGAAGAGGCATTGCCGCTTTGAGCCTAGGTTGAAGAGGCGACATCCCTTGGGAAGGGGCGATCGTCTCTTCCCCAGACTTAGCCTGGGCTTACCTACTTGTCTTTGGACCTTTTGGCTTTAGGTTTGGTGTTTTGGGCTTGGTTTAGAAGTTTTGGACTTCCGAATTTATTTTACAAGAAAATTCCAGTCCTTCTACATTCAAAATTCTAAATTTGCTCATCACTAAGCTTTCATTTTGGGGGTGTCCACAGTTGTAATCTTAGAGTGCAAGAAACCATAGGTCTCTTTGAAGATTCCTATCCAACAAATTAAGATTTATTTTTTATGAGAGCCCAATACTCAAAAGATTAACAAGTTAACATATTTTCCTCTAAGACGGCCATTTCGTGGCTTGATTCTTGCAGAAATCACTGGTTCAAGTGTCCAAATGACCTGATATTACCTGTCACAGCTTCTTTATATTCTCAATGACACTCGGTAACACCACTTCTTTGGGTTGGTTGCTATCTTATGGTCCATGCTGCTGGTCAACTCCAGACTTGAATTATTGAACATCTTTTTCTGTTTTCGGATTTTGATGTTGATGAGAATGAGATGATTAAAAATTATTTTAAAATTAATTTCTTCATTATTTTTTCAAACTTAAAGAACATATTTTTTTTAGTGACATATGATATGCTAAATGAAAAAAAAAAAAAATATATATATATATATATGGTGAGTTTGATATAAATAAATTTTTTTATATATATATTGGGTATTTAGAATTTAGATGTGAAAATAGGAGTGATGTTTTTAATTAAATTTCTTCAAGTCACATGTGGGGCACATTCTGTGAGTAGTAAAAATGTGTTTGCATCCTAATTAAAAATTCGATGATAATGGAATGTTAAGTAGGCCACTTCTCAAATTGTGAATGATACTTCCCATGTATCACCTTTTGAGTCATGAGTCATGAGTGATGACCATAATAATTTTCATATAAGAAAAAAAAAACTTTAATTTATGGCAAGTTACTAACCAATGTCATTGTCAATATCATGACATGTAAAATTTCAATTAAACAAACTCTATATGTTATTGATGCTTCATTATTTTATAACCTTGAATTCTTCATTCTTAATCAGCTATTGGCAAACTAATCATCACAAATCAAAGTCAAAATTTCATATATTTTTTAATTTACATCTAGTTGGCTAGGTATAAGATTTTCTTAGCTATATAACTCATAATTAAACACTTTACTTCAGAACCACTTTTCAACACTTGCCAAGCTTTTTCCAGTAAATGAAAAAAAGTCTAAACCACCCTGCCTAGAAGCACAAAACTGTTCAGTTAAGCACCAACAGACCTCTTGTCTGACAAGCTTCTTTCAGAGATCCTGCTGGTAGATTGACTGCTCTTGCTCCCGCTGCCTCCAATTTTCTTAGGAACGGACCGCTGCATGATCCGGATGGGAATACCACCCAAGTCGAAGTCCTCCTTCAAAGATTTGGACAAGAACCTTAGGTCTGTATCTGAAAGTCGCGTCTTACCACTTGTGAAGGCAACAAAAGTTGGCGGACGGGCCTTCACCTGAGTGAAGTACTTGATCTTGGGTTGTGCGGCCTGATCTTTCCAAGAATGTCTGCTCATAACCTGTAAACAGGCAAGTAAAAAGAGAGTTTATTATATTAACAAATTTTATGTCTAAATGGTTCCGAAAGCGGAAATAGAATGTCTAAACTGCTAACCTTTCGAAGCCAACGGTTTAGCCGAGCTGTGGGTAATCTCAAGCACCATTTCTCATATGTATCAATGACCTGACGCATGACAGCCATCCGGCCCATACCCTCTAATGCTGAAATGAATACAACTGGAATACCAGAAATCTGCAAACACAACAAGATCACATAATTAAAACGCCGTAAAAAGTGTAATGATGTTTCTATATAACCAGATGGCTTCTCATTTTATGACATATATTCCTTTGCTAGAGATATTCTTATACTGGATAACTCATTACACCAAAGGCAGTCAGAAGTGCCATATTTCTTGAAGATTATGGCAAGTCCAGACTGTTTATTGGTTAACTTTGTCCAAATCTGAAACTCAAATCTGTTCAAGCGGACATTGCAGTAGAAAGGATTTATTTGCAGTGCTTTCGCAAAGGCTATAGAGAAAAGTGTGCTATTGAAGTAAATATTTGGAATATCTTATATCAGATTTTACACCAACTAGTTAGCTTAGTGATCTTTTCATGATACTTGTTCCCTAACACTAAATCACTGAAGTAAAGGATACACTTAAACATGTAGATGATATAAAAGCATAAAATCAGTCTTCTTTCACTTTCCACTAACAAATTGAAAGCCCTAACATACACAAAACTTTCTAACATAAAGATATAAACAATAATTCAATTACTAGAACAATAATCAACAAAGTAAAACCAATGCAACCAGAGAAAATCACAAAAAAGGATCTTGCTCTACACAACCAGAAATTTAATAAAAAAAATATGTACAAACAACGAGAACCTTAATTAAGAATAAGGTCAGTATTAACAGTAGACAAACCTGCGGTATTACTGTCTGTATTTCTAAAGGAACAGCTTCCATAACCTTTTTAAATAACTTTGAATATTGTTCTCCTTGCAGAATATCCATCTTGTTCACAATGACAACCAATCCCCGTCCTTCTTCCACAGCCTGCCTTGCTATAACTACTTCAGCATGTGTCATACTTCGCCTAGCTTTTGCAATCTAGTCATCATACACACAGTGATGTATCAGACTGGAATATTAGACAAAATGGAGAGATTTTAACCAAAACAGAGTATTCAGGAATCAAGATTTCATATTCTTTGTCAGCAGTTGTTTCCACTTTTGCTATCACATGGAACTTTGCCTTGATATTTCACAATAAAGATCAAATCAATTTGATGAAAAAACAGTAGGTTGAGATAATCTTCAACTATTTTTTATAGTTTTTTGAAAGCACAAAGATGTTTCAAAGTACATTTGATAGCCATATCCACATTATTCATATTTATTTTCGTCGTCAAAGAAAAACTTAAGCATGCTTCAGGATAAATAGGTTAACACATGGCAAAATACTAAGAGCCAAAAAGAACCACAAAAATCATGACTTACCTCTTCTGCATCAAGCACCAAAGCCACCACATGAGCTCTCATCAGATTTTTTCTTGATTGCATAATGCTCAACGATGATGGTCCTTTCTCCTGTCCTGTCCTGTGTAACCAACCTGCAGTGTCCACCTGAATAAAAATAATACCAGATCAATGATCAATTTATACATATACCCACGAACATCAACAGAACAAATTAATGCCAACCTAGTAATTCAATGGCTGTTTTTGAATTTAGAAATAAATTTCTAAAGGATTTTATTTGATAGTGACTGCATCATTATATGCCAGTTTCTGCAATCATATCCAAACTTTCCTGTCAATGCATATCATTAAAGGATAAAACCTAATCAAGAAAAAAAAAACTAAGAAATAGTCAAATGTTATCTGATTATCTGACAATAATTAAATAGGGAAATGGAATAGATAAAAACTGACACAAACCACAAAACACAACCCTAAAGTTTTTATTGATCATTCCCCTACACAAGATCCCAGGAGATCGTGCAATTCAAGTAAAATTCCAACAGAAAGTTATTCAGCTTGTTGCATCCTTAGTAATGACGCATTACCATCTAACCAAAAGGGGCAAAAAGATAGCAACAAATTGTTGATGAATATTAACTTTATTTTATGCTGCCATAAAATAACAACAATGGTTTAGGAAGTGGATTATTGAATTCTATCTACTTTCCATGCTCATACAGGTAGTTCAATCATATTTTACATTGGTAGGTGAATGCACATTGCATTCTTACATTAAAAGTTATAGGTATAAAAAATAAGAAATCGGGTTTGAATTGAAAGTTGAGACCTCAATAAAATTTGAGGGAGTAGCATGTAAGTAAGTTCAACATTCTTAAAGCCTAATAGTGTATTAAGCTAAATGGTGAGCAAGCTAAATGGTGAGCAAGCTTAACGTCACTAAACCAAGTAGCAGGTGAGCTTAATGTAAGCTCCTCAAAATAAGAAAAGCAAACAAAGAAAAAAATTCAAAATTGTTGCAGCTGCTCTAACACATGGATTTCATTGCATAGGATACATAGAGAAGCTTAACCACATTCATGAATAAGGATAAGCCCAAAATGTGAATGATAGCAACCTTAATATTGCAATTTTGACGTATTTTTCTCTTCAACAACACAGAAGAATAAATATTTCAAAGTTTGAACTGCATATCAGATACAGAACACTGCAAGCGAACATACTTTGAATACGCATGATTCACAAAACCAATAACTCATCAACATTATAACAAAATGCAAGTTTTGATGCTTACCAAATATATGCTTCTTCCTTGAAACTCAAACTGAGCTCTAATGGAATCTCTAGTCAGACCAACCTCTGGGCCCACCAGCACACGTTCTTCTTGTAACAAATTATTTAGCAAGGTTGACTTTCCAACATTGGGTCGACCTACGATAGCCAACTGCAATGGCAGCTTAGACTCCTCAACCTCATTTGAGTTATCATCATGAATAGCACTATCGCTATTGTGTTGGTTACATTTGTCTAAAAGTAATTGAAATGCAGAGTAAGATTAGAAAGAAATTAAGATAATATGTACTGCTAAGTCTATCAATAAAATCTTTTACAAAAACCAGGATGCAGAGAATCAAACTGAAGCAAACTATCTAGTATGAAAATCAATGCCTTTGGCTTGCAACAAGATATCATATGTTTGAGGCCTAAGATCATTCACTTCATGTAAATAGGTGAGTAAGGTGATCTATGGAATCTAAGCTTTGCATTCCAAACCCAGGACCCTGTTTCGGTGGATCCAAAAATTGCACTGGCTATGTAGCCTATGAAATTGATAAATGATAATTCAATCAAGTTACTTTGAGATCATTTAGGTAATTTCTATGGGAAGTATCAATGATACAAAGAGAAAATCCAGTCAAAAGGTGCTTTTATGCTCTCGCTCAGGCTTTTCAACAACAATGAGAAAAAATAACATCTGTATAAAACCTAAAGAAGACTCTCTCTCTCTCTCTCTCTCTCTCTCTCTCTCTCTCACACACACACACACACAAAAAACCCACCAATAGAAACTGATAACATTAGATTACTATGAAACACATAAGGAGAGGAAGAAAAAAATAAATTACAATAAGAATTTCTTCCCTTTCCCATGCTTGTCCTGCTACAGAAAATCCATCCCAAATACATCCCTCTATGTAATTAATATGAGCTGTGAAACTTTCAAGTGATTTCTGGATCCATGTGAAGAACTCAAAGTTCATCACAAAGTTACTCGTGCAACCAAAAGCCAACATTGCTCATATGCAAATTACACATTGCAGCTTAGATAGTTGACACTGCATTCTGGAAAAAAGAGGATCTAACACAGCAAAAGAATTCTTACTTTTCAAGACTTTGAGCATATAGTCCATGAGCAAAGGCCGAAGGGAATCACAGAGTACTGTCATACCCAGCCCTGTCTCAGCAGATATGGCAATAGGATCCCCGAATCCTAGCATACGCACTTCATCAGCAGCCTCAGCAATAGAGCCAGCACCATCACAAAGTGATTCAGATTTATTCATTGCTACTATAGGATTGATCCCAGGAGCATGTTTGCGCAACCACTTCCCAACCTCCAAATCTAATGGATGCAGTCCAGCTCTGATCAAGGCATAACACCAAGAAATGATAAGAAGACATCTCTAGGTACTCTATTATATTATAGTAGATTGACACTCAGTTTTAAGTGCAATCTGTATGTCTTGTTTTCATTAGAATCCACACGAAATATGAAACTTATACATGCGGAAAGAAAGAAAAAAAAATGTGCTAGCATCCACCAAAATACACATAGCCAAGAAATCCTCGATTCAAATGCAAATTGACTAAACATAATGCAGGCATGCACTATGTGCATTGCTATACTATCATTTTATCAATATTCAAATGAACATAGTACTTTACATATAAACTTACCTAACATCTATCAGGAATATTGCAAATTGAGTCCTAGCAAGCACGGTTGCAGTCATACTCGCTGTTCTTTGCAGAATAGACCCCGCAGCTGCTTCAGCTTCTAGACCAGCAGAGTCCAACACACGAAACCTTAGATCACCCAACTTAGCAATGCCTTCTCTAATGTCTCGAGTAACATGATCATCTGGTGTGTTGTAAACAAGAGCCTCCCTCCTCCGAATCAATCTGCAAGTAAAACCAAGCAAATAACCAATTTTGTCGACTACGACAAGTAAACACTTAGGGAAGAACACATAACACACACACACATATATAAAGCAACCTTCTTTGATAATGCAAACAATGAAACTAACCGATTGAAAAGGGCTGATTTTCCCACATTCGGGCGCCCAACAATAATGACAGTTGGAAGCAAATTACTATCGATTTTGGTAAAGTCGACCAAAACCTTTTCTTCATTGGCAACACCAACATTAGTCTGCTCCAAATCATTATTACATGTTACATTATCAGAATCCAACTCTGACATCTCATTTGGATGATGCATACTGCAAAATGGCCGACCAAGCACCCATCTTTCATTTAACTGACAAAAGCTTCTATTATCATTGACAACAGCAGCACGATTAAACAGAAATCCTGTCAAAGTAACGAACACAGTATATATTAATCAAAATACAGATGAAAGATAATTGTTGTAGTAAAAAAAAATTGATAGAGTTGTTACCTGACGAGGGCTTGAATATGGGGATAAAGTTGTAGTTAAATTGACTTGATAGCGAGTAGAGAGTGACGGTTTTTTGTAAGATTGATGAAGAACCACAGTACCTCTTTCCAACTAAAAGCGATCGAACCCATGAATGAGACATACAGAGCTGAACACGAACACTAAAAACTGATTGCTATGGCTGTAAAAATTGCTTAAAAAATGACGAAAACAAGAAGTAGCAGAACAAAACCAATAAACTTAAATAGGCTTACATATTGGGTGGGGAATTTTGTCAAACAGTTTAAGGACGCAATAGAATAAGAAGAGGGTAAACAAGAAAAAAGGCCGTTCAAAAATTATCGCCCACCGTGGGGCTCGAACCCACGACCACAAGGTTAAGAGCCTTGCGCTCTACCAACTGAGCTAGACGGGCTTTGTTGGTTATGGTTCTGTTTTACCAAAATAACATTGGAAGCTCCAAAAGCTCGCCGAATGTATCATTTTATGCCCTAATTTCACCCGATTTGTTGTTGACTCTTAAATTAACCAGTTGCATTTTTAAACTTCAATATGTGATCTATTTAACCCTTGGATAAATAGACTAAAAAACATGTTTTAAATGCTAAATGACATGGTAAATATTTAATGAGTTGGATTGACATCTCACTTTAATATTGTATTATCTCATTAAAAGTAATTAATTTTCAAAATTATCAATTTACATTAAATCCTTAATTGACCAAAGGTCAGTTTCGGATTCCTAATTTCTTCCTTCATCATATCAAACCAAAAGCCGCAAAAGGAATCTTTATGAATTTGAAATTCCAAATACAGCCAAAGAATCAAAATGTAGTTAAATCCAATTGAAAATCCAACTAACTAATCAATAAGAATTGAAGAATATTTTTGCTCTTTGAGTTCTTGCGTGCAACAAGCTTTTATAAAGAAGCAAGCATCTTTAGTAGAAGAAATACCGAGAAATGAGTCAGTCCAATTAAATTATATGGTGGGATTAAGTGACACTAAAGATGGCAGTGATAAAGCCCCACACTTGGCTGTGATGGTAAGGGCATTTATTGTCCTTGTGGAGGTGGGCGGTTCAAACCCCCCACTCTACTCAAAAATGCTAATAAACTAACCAACTAACAAATGGTTGTTTAAAAAAAAAAGATAGCAGTGATAACAAGAGAGCTGTGATGTTGAAAGTGCAGGAAATATTGATAACTACAATGATAAAATAGATGTAAGTGGATTTGGAGATGATAAAGAGGGATCAAGGTAGAAATTGGTAGTGGACCAAAAAATTGTATAGAGATTACATATGAAATTCAAATAGAAATTTGGTAACTAAAAAGATACAAACTATAAAGTTTAGTTGGTCATGGAGATTTCTAGTGAAAATTACAAAATTTGTCAACTTTATGTTTTTTATCAATTAGGAAAGGGTGATATACTCTATTTTCGGTATGATCTTTAGGCAAAGAATGCATCTATATTTGAAAAGATCCCTTCATATCAACATTCATGGTACTGATATTCCTAAAAAGGGATTAGTTGCTTCTCTATGGAGGAACAAAAGTTAGCAATTTCTCAAAGCTTTAGATGAAATATTCTAAGTAGATGAGAAATTTTTGGCATGAACAATTATAATATCCAAGAGCATGTGGACGATTGAATGTGTTTTAAGTAGACGAGTTTAACTTAGGGGTGTAAACGAACAGAACGACTTTTGAGCTGCTCGAAGCTTAGCTAGTTCGAGCTCATTTATTGAGTTAAACGAACAAAGTCTGAACAAGATTTTGAGACTCGAAAAATAAACGAATAGATCTCAAATATCTTAAAGCTCGACTCATTAAATCTCGCGAACAATCTCGTTAATATGATCATAAACAAGCTCGCGAACAGGCTCATTTAGAATGTTCGTGAAAGGCTCGTTTAAAATGTTGGTGAACAAGCTTGCGAACAGACTTGTTTTAAATGTTTGTGAACAAGCTCGTAAACAGACTCGTTTATATAATTTCAGTATCATTTATTTGTAATGTATATTAATAATAATTTTAAATAAATATAAGAAAAAATTTGTAATTAAGATAAAAATTACATATTTATGACATAAATTAGCATTAATATCAAAAATTAGTATTAAACAAATTATATAATTTTGATGTATATTAGTATGAACGTTAAGTAAACATAATTAAAAATTGATAATTATAATAAAAATTACATATTTATAATATAAATTAGTATTATATCAATGATTAGTATAAAATAAATTACATAATTTTGATGTATGTTATTATGAATATTAAGTAAATGTAACTAAA